>CAUYLG010041803.1:0-40890 GCA_963573385.1 Cacajao melanocephalus
AAAAGTGTGGTTTAGCCTAGAAAACCTAGGTAATACCATTCGGGACATAGGATAGGTAAGCACTTCATGACTAAAACACCAAAAGCAATGGCAACAAAAGCCAAAATAGACAAATGGGATCTAATTAAACTAAAGAGCTTCCATTTAGCAAGAGAAACTATCATTAGAGTGAACTGGTAACCAACAGAATGGGAAAAAATTTTTGTAATCTACCCATCTGACAAAGGGCTAATATCCAGAATTTACAAGGAACTTAAATTTACAAGAGAAAAACAACTCCATCAAAAAGTGGGTGAAGGACATGATCAGACACCTCTTAAAAGAAGATATTTATGCAGCCAACAAACATATGGAAAAAAACTCATCATCACTGGTCATTAGAGAAATGCAAATCAAAACCACATTGAGATTTCATCTCCTCACACCACTTAGAATGGCAATCATTCAAAAATCAGAAGACAACAGATGCTGGAGAGGATGTAGAGAAATAAGAATGCTTTTGAGGATGCAGAGAAATAAGAATGCTTTTACACTGTTGGTTGTAGTGTAAACTAGTTCAGCCATTGTGGAAGACAGTGTGGCACTTCCTCAGGTATCTAGAAACAGAAATACCATTTGAGCCAGCAATCTCACTACTGGATATATACCCAAGGGATTATTAAATCATTCTATTATAAAGACACATGCACACGTATATTTATTGTGGTGCTGATCACAATAGGAAAGACTTGGAACCAACCCAAATGCTCATCAATGATAGACTGGATTAAAAAAATGTGGCACATATACACCATGGAATACTATGCAGCCATAAAAAAGGATGAGTTCATGTCCTTTGCAGAGACACGGATGAATCTGGAATCCTTCATTCTCAGCAAACTGACACAAGAACAGAAAATCAAACATCGCATGTTCTCACTGATAAGAGGATGTTGAGCAATGAGAACACATGGGCACACGGAGGGGAGCATCACACACTGGCGCCTTTTGGAGAGGAGGCATTGGGAGGGATAGCAGGTGGTGGGGGCTTAGGGGAGGGATAGCATTAGAAGAAATACCTAATGTAGGTGATGGGGTGATGGATGCATCAAACCACTAAGGCATGTGTATACCTATGTAACAAACCTGCACATTCTGCCCATGTACCCCAGAACTTAAGGTATAATAATTAAAAAAAAAAAAAAAGAAAATGTGGTATATATACCCCATGGAATACTACACAGCCATAAAAATGAATGAGATCGTGTCCTTTGCAGGGACTTGGATGACGCTGGAAGCCACATCCTCAGCAAACTAACACAGGAACAGAAAACCAAACAGCACATGTTCTCACTCATAAGCGGAAATTGAACAATGAGAACACCTGGATACAGGGATGGGGACAACACATACTGGGGACTGTTGGGTAGGGGAGGGGAGGGAGAACATCAGGACAAATATCTAATACATGCCGGGTTTAAAACCTAGATGACGGGTTGATAGCTGCAGAAAACCACCAGGCACACGTATACCTATGTAACAAACCTACATGTTCTGTATGTGTATCCCAGAACTTAAAGTAGAATAAAATTTTTTTAAAAAAAGAAATAGGCATGAATGTGAAATAAGCACATCATGGAGAATGGGGTATGTATAAACTTAAGTATTTATCCTTCAATTTACAAACAATCCAATTACATTATTTAACTTATTTTAAAATATACAATTAAGTTATTATTGACTATAGTCACCCTATTGTGCTATCTAATAGTAGGTCTTATTCATTCTTTCTATTTTTTTTCTACACATTAACCACCCACATCTCCTCCCCAACCTCCATTACCCTTTCCAGCCTCTGGTAACCATCCTTGATATTTTTCTTTTAAAATATAAAATAATGCTTTAGAGAAATATAGGCCAAAGAATTCCAGAGGGACTCAGCTGTATAATATTCCACAAAGCTCAGTATATATTTAAGACTGGTTATAAATGTCTCTACATTGATTTCCAAATGACTAGGATATTGTTCCCTACATAGGTTGCAGCAATTTCGTTACGTTGGGAGTTGGTCAAAATATAATTACATTGACCCAGGTACTAAGGAGTGCCTCAGCAACCTCTACACCCTGGCCAAAGGGGCTCTCTTGAGAAGTTACCCTCATTGCTGACGGAGATAGTCTCATTCATACCAGTCACTGCAAATGACGGTTCCTGAAGCCTCCGACATGATTCCATTCATGCTAGAGTTGCATTTTCCAAGGAAGCCACTGAAAACATTGTTACATTGTGACTTCTCTCACATGATTCTCCTTGGAATGTCTCCAGTATCACAATGTAAACTCAACCATGTTTTATGTTGCCTTAATTTTAAGACTTATGATAATACATGGATTTAGTACACTAAATGTAATTGCTTACAGATTTCCTTTGCTAAAGCAAATATTTTGCATATATAATCTACCAGGCACTTTTCTATTACAATTTTAGGCAGTATTCCATTAGTGTTTAAAACATCATGCTTTGTAGGAAATTATCCTAGTTTCACTAACAACATTCTCTGTACTCAATTTTCTCAGTCGTCCATACTAGTAGAATTCTGTGGGGTTTTTTCTACATTGTTCTTATGATTACAAAAGTGATACATGCTTATTGTAGGACATTTGGAAAATACAGAGAAGATGAGAGTAAATAATAAAAATTGCTTATAATCCCTCTGCCCAGAGACAATAAATTTTAATATTTTGATGTTTCTCTTATGTTATTTGCCTGTCATTTTATACATTTTCATATATATTATTTAGAGCAACCATCATTACTAAAATCTTCCTCTCAGCTTTCAAGTTTATATCAGGACACCAATACATTTTCCTCAGCTGAAGAGGAATTAGGAGTTGAAGCAGCAAGAATGAGAGGGGAATGAGAAAATACAGCTTAGAATCTGTTTTTCAGTGCTGAACTTATTATAATAAGAAATTAAATGGCCTCCTTTAAAGTCATTCCCAGAAGTCTCTGCTCTCATGACTCATAGCCGATTCTTCTTTATCATCATGAGAGTTTAATAATACTACTGTCAAAGTTAGCACAGTTATTTTTTTATGTTGCATTTGAATAAAATGCCACCTCCCATTTTATTTTGTGGCACTCACACTAGCCCCTCATCCCTTTCCCTGATTCTGGGCCCTCTGGACCTCCTCCTCTTGTTACTGAAATCTTCTCCTACACTACTGATTTGTTATGTCAGCCTTGGGCAATCCAGGAGAATAGAATTACATGTATTGATGCGTGGTAAAAGAGTAACTACAAAATATCCTCATGGAGAGAAGCTAATCTCAACTATGGAAAAATCTACAGATTTTTAAGGTAATTATATCATAGTTAAACATGCAGCATAAGTGATCTATGAGATCCTGCTGAAACCACTTTAATAAATAGAGCAATTTGTGTTTGGTATAATTATACTCGCATGTAAATAAAAGTTGTGTCAATCCCCAATGTTTTCTTATGGTAGTTTCATAGATTGAGGTCTTAGATTTAACTCTTTTATTCATTTGATTTGATTTTTATATAAGGCAAGAGATAAAGGTCAAGTTTGATTATTCTACATATGGGTATCCAGTTTTCCCAGCATCATTTATTAAAGAGACTGTCTTTTCTCCAATATATGCTCTTGGCACGTTTGTTGAAAATGAGTTCACTGTAGGTGTGTGGATTTGTTTCTGCATTCTTCAGTCTGTTCCCCTGGTATATGTATATATTTTTAGGCCAATATCATGCTATTTTAGTTATTATAGCTCTGTAATATAATTTGAAATCAGGTAATGTAATTCCTCCCATTTTTGTTCTTTTTGTTTTGGATAGCTTTGGCTCTTCTGGGCTTTTTGTGGTTCCACATAAATTTCAGAAATGTTTTCTCTATTTCTATGAAGAATGTCATTGGTATTTTGATAGGGGTTGCATTGAATATGTAGATTACTCTGGGTAGTATGGAAATTTTAACAATATTGATTCTTCCAATCCATGAACATGGAATATCTTGCCATTTTTTGGTGTCCTCTTCAATTTCTTTTATCAATGTTTTATAGTTTTCATTGTAGAGATCTCTCACTTCTTTCATTAAGTTGATCTTAGTTATTTAACTTTATTTGTGATTGTTGTAAATGGAATTACCTTTTAAGTTTCCCTTTCAGATTGTTCACTGTGAACATATAAAAATGCTACTGACTTTTGTATGTTAATTTGTATCTTGCAACTTTACCGAATTTATGATTTCTAATAGTATTTTTGTGAAGTCTTAGGTTTTTCCAAGTATAAGGTCATCTCATCTGCAAACAAGCATAATTTGATTTCTTCCTTTTCAATTTGTTTCAATTCTCTTTATTTCTTTCTATTGTTTCATTGCTATAGCAAGGACTTCCAGCACTATGTTGAATAACAGCATTGAAAGTGGTCATCCTTGTTGTGTTCCAGATCTAAAAGGAAAGCTTTTCCATTTTCCCCCATTCATTTCAATACTAGCCATGGTCTATAATATATGGCTTTCATTATGTGGAGCCATGTTTCAACTATGCCTAAGTTTTTGAGGGTTTTTATTGTGAAGGGGTGTTAACTTTTATCAAATACTTTCTTAGCATCAACTGAAATGAGCATATGGTTTCTGTCCTTCATTCTGTTGATACGATGTATCACACTGATTGATTTGCATATCACCTCCTTGCATCCTTGGGATGAATCCCATTGGGTCATGATGAATAATCCTTCTTATGTATTACTGAATTTGGTTTGCCAATATTTTGTTGAGGATTTTCGCATCAATATTCACCAGGGATATTGGACTGTGTCTTCTCTTTTTGGATGTGTATTTGCCTAGTTTTGTATCAGGGTAATATTGGCCTCATAGAATGAGCTTGGAAGTTTTCCTTCCTCGTTTTTGTACAACAGTTTGAGTGGTATTAGTTCTTTAATTGTTTGGCAGAATTCAGCATTGAAGCCATCAGGTCCTAGGCTTTTCTTTACTGGAACTCTTTTTATTATGTCTTTTACTTATTATTGATCTACTCAGGTTTTGAATTCCTGGTTCAATGTTGGTAGCTTGTATGTATCTAGGAATTTATTCATTTTTTTCTAGATTTTCCAATTTATTGGCAGATAGTTGCTCATAATAACCCTTTGAATTTCTTCAGTATCAGTTGTAATGTCTCCTTTTACAATTCTAATTTTGTTTATTTAGATCTTCTCTCTCTTTTTCTTAGTTTGGCTAAAGTTTTGTCAATTTTGTTTATCTTTTCCAAAAATCAACTTTTTGTTTCATTTATCTTTTGGGTTTTTTTCATTTCAAATTCATTTATTTCTGCTCTGATCTTCATTATTTCTTCTGTACCAATTTGGGGTTTGGTTTGCTCTTGCTTTTCTAGTTCCTTAAGATGCAGCATTAGGTTATTTAAGTTTTTCTTCTTTTTTAATGTAAGCACTTATAGCTATAAATTTCCCTCTTATTACTGCTTTTGCTGCATCCCATAGGTTTTGATGTATTATGTTTCCGTTAACATTTGTTCTGAGAAATTTTTCAGTTTCCTTCTTAATTTCTTCACTGAAGGAAGGAGCATAGTGTTTAACTTCTAGGTATTTGTATAGTTTACAAAATTCCTCTTGTTATTGATTCCTCATTTTATTCCATTGTGGTCAGACAAGACACTTGATATTATTTCAATTTGTTTGAATGTTTTATAACTTGTTTTGTGACCTAACATATGATTTGTTCTTGAGAATGTTTCATGTGCTGAGGAGAAAAATGTGTATTCTACAGCCACTGGATGAAATGTCCTGTAAATATCTATTGGGTCCAGTGCAGACTAAGATATACCCTAGATATACCATTCTAGGGTAAGACTAAGTTCAATGTTTCTTTGTTGGTTTTCTCTCTGGAAGATCTGTCCAATGCTGAAACTGGGTGTTGAATACTCCAGCTATTGTTGTATTATAATCCATTTCTCTCTTTAGCCCTAATAATGTTTGCTTTATATATCTAGGTGCTCCAGTGTTGAGTACATATATATTTATAATCACTATATTCTCTTGCTGAATTGACTCATTTATCATTATATAATGGCTTTGTCTCTTCTTACAGTTTTTTATCTTATATAACTACTCCTGTTCTTTTTTGAATTTTCAATCCATATGTATCTTTATAGGTGAAGTGTGTTTCTAGTAGGCAAAAGGTCATGGTCTTCGTTTTTTTTAATCCATTCAGCCATTTTATGTCTTTTATTGGAGAGTTTCATCCATTTATACTTAAAGTTATTACTGATAAGTAGCTACTTACTCCCGCCATTTTGTTGTTTTCTGGTTGTTTTGTGGTCCTCTTTTCCTTCTTCCTGTCTTCCTCTCAGTGATGGTGATTTTCTATTGAGGTATACTTTAATTTCTTTCTTTTTATTTTTTGCATATTCATTGTATGTTTTTCAACTTGAGGTTACCATGAGGCTTGCAAATACTACCTTATAACCCATTATTTTAAATATCTGACTAATTAACACTAACAAAAACTGATAAAAAAAAATAACTTCATTTTTTAAAGTGTAAAAAATACACTTTAACTTCATCTCCTGCTTTTAACTTTTGTTTTTTCTCTTTATGTGTTATTGTACTGTCTATGTCTGGAAAAGTTACTGTAGGTTATTATTTTTGATTGGTTCATCACTTAGCCTTTCTACTTAGGTGAAGAGTAGTTTATAAACCACAATTACAGTGTTATAGTATTCTGTTTTTCTGCATGCTTACTATTACCGTTGAGTTTTATGCCTCAGATTATTTCTTTTTGCTCATTACCATCTTTTTCTTTCAGATAGAAGAACTTCCATTGGCATTTCTAGTAGGATAAGTCAGGTGTTGATGGAATCCCTCAGCTCTTGTTTTTATGGGAAAGTCTTTATTTTGCCTTCATATTTGAAGGACTTTTTTTTTTTTTTTTTTTGCCAGATGTACTGTTCTAGGGTAAAAGTTTTTTTTTTTCTTCAGCACTTTAAATATGTCATGCAACTCTCTCCTGGCCCATAAGGTTTCCACTGAAAAGTCTGCCACTGGATGCATTAGAGCTCCACTGTATGTTGTTACTAGGGTAATGTGCTACCCTAGTTCATGGCTCTAAGCTCAGCCTAGCACCAGGAGTTGCCTGAGAATTGCAGTTTTTGTGGCCTAGACTGCCTTTCAAGTTTACATAGGATTCTAGAGCACTTTAGCCAGTGGTGGCAAGGCTTGTGGAAAAACTCAAGTTTTGACACTTGGGATGGGCAATTACCTCTGACTAGGGATAATCCAGCTGTTCCCTCTGTGCACGGGCTCTGGCTGAGCCCAGCACAGCTTTATTTTCTGCTGTGACAGAGCAGCACTGAATTTAATATAATGTCCCCCAGCCACTGCACACTCCTTCACCAAAGTGCACAAATTCTTTCTCCATGCAGCTGCTGAGAAATAGGAAGAAGTAACATAAGTGATTTAAGATTGTCTCTCCTGGCCTCCTCAAGTCTTCTTTTGGTAATATGAAACTAAAACCAGGTACTGTGATTGTTCATGTAATTTTTTGTTCTTGTTATGGTGCTTTTCTATGTGCAGATAGTTGTTAAAGTTTGGTGTTTCAAGTGGGGTGGGAGTGGGAATAACAGTGTAGGCTTCTATTCCACCATTTTGCTCCCCTCTGCCTTAAAAGACTAATTGGATTAAAACTGGCTTAGTAACTAGTTTGCTTAGCTTTTTAGGACCACATCTCTAAAATGGAATACTTTCATTTCTGTAGTGGGTTATGAAACTTGTTTTAGCCATTATTTTATCTAATTTTACCCTATGAAATTGCATGTTATTACATTTTAGGAATTGGGGGCTTGGAGAGATTAAATACACTTGTGATGTTCATCTCGACCCCCCCAATTGGATTCTCATGGTTCTATCACATATAAGTTTTTATCAATTTAAACAATTTTTACCCATTCCATTTTGCTTATTTTTTACATAACAGACTCAAATTGTAATATTTAACACAGAAAATTCATTTCAATGTTTTATGAAATACTAAAATTATCTTCTGTTTCTACTTATGCAATTATTTTCATTTGTTTTTGAGTACTCTTCACGTTCAAAATTTGGCTTTACCTTGTGGCTCATTTATCCACAATATATTTTCAGTAAAATATATTGCAGAAAAGTTTAAACTGCTATCATGTAATTTATTTAATATAAGCCTAAAAATTACTCCTTCTTTAATATTTTTCAAATACCATTACAAATAACTGCAAGAGAAGCATGCATACATTTTATCCCATTAATTTGGTACGTGTTTATAGTCTGATAATCTAAATAAAACTCCCTTTAAGTTGGTGAAGACCATAGTTTTATTTTATTTAGGAAACAATTCACTCTTCAAACTGCATGATTATGTCTCTTCCATGAAGACTTTGCTCACTCCTCACCACCCTGGATACCCTCTTTCTGAGCTTCCCAGCATCTATTCTTGCTAATATACATCCCCAGTATATCCTGGATCCATCTTTTCTTTCCATATCCAATGATATCAGTCTAACCTAAGGTTAATTAACACTCATCTGCATTAATGCACAGACTTCCTAACTGGATCTCCCCAACCCCCACTCCACTGTCCAGCCATTCTTCACTAGAACAATCTTTTTGAATGTGTGTCAGATCCTTTTCTTTCAAAAAGACTAGAACAATCTTTTTGAATGTGTGTTAGATCCTTTTTCCCCACTTCAGCACCTCCCATGGTGCTCAACACAGAATAACTGCCATTAAATGGCCTCAAGCCTCCATCCAGGAGCATCTCCTACTACTTTGACCTCTTCTGCCTTTCTTCTCCTTTCTGCTCCAGCCAAGTGGACTTCGGGTTTCTCTACTACACCAAGCTCATTCTTGACTCTGCACCTTTGCCTATGCTGTTCCTTCTATCTGGAAAGCTCTTCCTTCAGATCTTTATATTGGACTGGTCTTTTTCTTATCATTTAGAGCTCAACTCTAATATCACAGTCTCAGAAAGGCCTTTTTGGAACAACCGCATTCCATCACTCTGTCAAACTATGTTTTATTTTTTCATAACCTTTATTACTCTCTCCAATTATCTTGCTTATTGACTTGTTTATTGGTTCACTATTTATCTCTTCCTCTTAATAAAATGAAGTCTCCACAGAAGCAGAAACTTGTCTGCCTGGTTCACCATTTTATCTTTCTCTAGCATCTAGGGTAGTTGGGGCTTTATTGTAACTGTCATGGGCCTGCAGTACTTCTGCCTTCCTGGGCTCTTTGCTCCATAAGTAAATTTTTTAAATTATATTTTTTGATTCAATTTGTATAAAGACAAATATACTCATATCACATATTGTAACTTTTATGTGACCTAAAGTTCAATTTTTCCTTTGGATTAAAAAAAAGAAGGAAAACATTTTTATGGGCCCTTTGCACTGGACCTCCTGTGTCTAATGGAGAAGTCATCCTGAAAACACAGCCTGGGCATGACAGGTGCCTATTGAGCAGATTGAATGGATAATAGATACTGACTCACTTTCTGTTCATCTGGCTAATAATCACTTGGAGTCCCGTATTTGTAAACTGAGAAGTAAAGTCAGATCACTTTCCTTTTGTTTCCTCAACTCTTTCCCCGAAATTCAGTGATGGTATAGTCTGTGCTATATTACAGTTTTTATTACACACATCTACTATCTTTTATTGCTTTTGTAGTTCAAGTATTAGTCTTATTTCTGTAACTACATTGTAGATTTCTGCAGTGCTGAAATTTTATTGTATTCTTAAATGTCCACAGAGCACATGCTTGTTATTTGTCTGATGATTGCACTTTTAAACTATCATATGCATAAACATATAGAAAAAGATAAATTTTGGTCACTAAATGGTTAGATAGTGGTTCAAGAGAGAAATATCAATGGCTTGAAAGGAGGTAGTGGGTATTGTGAAGCAAGGCTTCTCAGTCTTTTTCATGTCATGGCATCATGGCAAATATTCCCTTGCACAGCAGATGGGGCTAAATGAATAAGACTGCTTGAAGAAGGAGGTGACTGTGAGAGTTCTAAATGTCTCAGGCCCTACAGCACCATGAGGAGATCACTATCTCAACATAACTTGATAACATTTGTGGTATAAGTGCTTGAAAGACCTTCTCTGAGGCTTGCTTTAGCTGCTGATATGGAATTATTGTCCAGCCTCCTAGTGAGGTGCTACACATGTCTGCTATTTGCTGGTGAGAGCCTGTTGTTAAAGTTTTAGAAATTTTACCAAACAGTGTTAAATATAAACATTATTAAAAATTATATTTAAAATGAAGATAAATTTTCAACAGACCACATTTTACTATTACATATTTCTTACATCTTAGTGTTAACTATGCTTTCATGATTATTTCTGTCTATTGTATTTGCATGGTGGAAACACAATATAGTGGTGTACTACTACTGAGCTCTTCCTGACTCTGTGACAGTAATGTCACATTGGTAGCTTGAAGCTGGCCATGGTGGGAATTTTCACTCATGGGAATTGGCAAATGCTATAAAGCAGGGCTTTTCCCTTCTACAGAGCCGATTACTAAATTTCTATACACTCACTGCTGCCCCTATCCAGCCCATTCTTTCTAAGCAGCTCCTAGACACCACTTCTTACTTTCCTTGCCCTTTCTGATCCCCAGACAACATGGGAGTGGCAACAGTCACCTTTAGCTTTATAGAAAGAAGCTGGAAAGGACTAGGAGTCAGAAGATGGGGCTCTAGTCTGAATTTTTTAAGAGATTTTGGGCTAGTCATATTGCTTCTCTAAAGAAATCAGTGATATATTTTGGATATTTGTCCCTACCCAAATCTCACGTTATCACCAATGCTGGAGGTGGGGCCTGGTGGAAGGTGTTTGGGTCCTGGGGGCAGATTCTTCATGGCTTGGTGCCGTCTTTGTGGTAGTGAGTTCTCACAAAATCTGGCCATTTAAAAGTGTGGCAACACCCACCCCACCACCTCTCTCTCTTGCTCTGCTTTCACCATGTGATGTGCCTGCTTCCCCTCTGTCATAATTGTAAGCTTCCTGAGGCCTCCCCAGATGTTGAGCAGATGTTGGCACCACACTTCCTATGAAGCCTGCAGAACCATGAGTCAATCAAACCTCTTTCCTTTATAAATTACCCAGTCTCAGGTATTTCTTTATAGGAATCCAAGAACAGCCCAATACAATCAGTTTTTTCATTCAAAACGATATTTAACTACTTAACATTGAAAGTCCCTTTCCAATATGTTTCTATTCCATTTTCTTCTAGTATTCTAGAGTATCATGAGTCACTCACCGTTTATTTCTAGTATGGTCTACCACCCCTTACAGGCCTCAGACAATGTTACAATGTTGCCTGGGGCCAGAAAACTGTTATGAATAACCTGCAAAATATAAATTTGGTTTTGTTGAAAGAGTAATGTCTATTGTAATGACAGATGAAACATAGTGCCTTTATGAATAAGAAGAGAACAGGCCGAGCATGGTGGCTTACGCCTGTAATCCCAGCACTTTGGGAGGCCAAAGTGGGCAAATCAGGAGGTCAGTAGTTCAAGACCAGCCTGGCCAGCATGGTGAAACCCCATCTCTACTAAAAATACAAAAAATTAGCCAGGTATAGTGGCGCGCGCCTGTAGTCCCAGCTACTCTGGAGCCTGAAACAGGAGAATTGCTTGAACCCAGCAGGCGGAGGGAGGTTACAGTGAGCTGAGATTGTGCCACTGCACTTTAGCCTGGGTGACACAGTGAGACTCCATCTCAAAAAAAAAAAAAAGAAGAGAACAAAAAACTGGGGGTGCTTGGCTCATTCTCATAATCCTAGCACTTTGGGAGGCCAAGACAGGTGGATTGCTAGAGCTTAGGAGTTCCAGATAAGCCTGGGCAACATGGTGAAACTCTGTCTCTCCCAAAATACAAAAACTAGCCAGGTGTGATGGTGCGTGCTTGTTATTCCAGCTACTCGGGAGGCTGAGGTGGGAGGATTCCTTGAGCCCAGGGAGGTCGAGACTGCAGTGAGTAATGATCCTGCCACTACACTACAGCTTGGAGAACAGAGTAAGACCCTGTCTCCAAAAAAAGAAAAAAGAAGATAACTAAAACATGGTCTATCTCATAACATTCTGAAGGTCGGTGCACATTGGTAGTCAACGCGTAATTTTAGTAAATGGAGTAGGATCTACGAAATTGGAGGGATCTTCTAGGCAAGGTGAGCAAGCGGAAGAAGGCACCTTTAATTCAGCCTTTATATTTGCCAACATGCAGCAATTTGGCTGCATTCCTCTGATGGTGTATGTCATACGTATCCCCAAGTCACTATATCTCAAGCCAAATCTATTCTGTTGGTACCAGGTCCTTGGAATCCAGTCCAGTAAATAACCTGGTAAACTAATTTAAGCCTAGGAGTCAAGGGTTAATAGCAAATAAATGTATTATTTCTCTTAGATAACATATATTCATGTCCATAAGACTCTTCCATTTTATAACATGCATAGGTCATTTTCATGTCCCGTATCTTCTCTGTGAACTGGTGAGAAGCTCATTTAATTATACTTAAAACATATTTGTTTTATTTTCTGATTCCAAAGTGTCTAGAAGTTTAAAAATCTTGTCACTGTGCCAATGAAAACAAAGAGTATCTGCTTACAGAAAAATGAGGAAGTGTGGAAGGGCTGGGAAGTGGCACACCCACGGAAGGGACCTTGCTCCTAGCAGTATAGGTCATCAGATAGGCTAGTATAATATTTACCTCTTCGATTATTTATTATTGTCCCTATTCTATATGTAGGAAAGTCAAGATTCATTGAAATTAGGAACTCGCTCAAGGTCATAGGATGTAAAGCCAGTTACTATTGCGGTATAACAATCCACCTCAAAACTTAGTGGCATAAAAGAGCCATGTTATCAGATTTTCAGATTGGATGACTTGACATTTGTAAAGGGCTCATCTGGGCTATTCTCTCATGGAGTCTTTCATGATGCTGTGGTCAAACATTGGCTATAGTGGAACACCTAGAGTTTGGAGTTTAGAGTTCCTCATAGCATGGAAGCCTCAGGGCAGTTCATTTGCTTACATAGTGGCTCATGTTTTTAGCACAAGTATTCTCTCAATGAATGTGAGATCATATCACCTTTTCAGAGGTAGTTTGTGAAATCACACAATGTCACTTTTGCCACATTCTCATGATTACAATAAAGTCACAAATTTACCTATTTTTCAGTGGAGGGTAATTAGACTTCACCTCTTGATGTGGAAGTATTGAGGATTCAGAACATGGGGGATGGGAGAGATTGTTGAGGTCATCTTTGGAAAATACAATCTGACATGGATGATTAAGTGCCTACTCAGAATTTAAACCCTGGGCTGTTTCATATCAAACTCTTTGTTCTGCTGCACTAAACTCCATTCTTAAGGTTTCATGTAAGTGATAATGTGGTAACTGTTCAAGGAGGTAGGCTTCTCAGAAAAAGGTAAATTGTTCATAATGGGTTATGTATTAGCATGAAGTTTCAATTCTATTTGTTTGTTTTGTTTATGGATTTCTCTTCTGTGTGTCTTCACCTAGTCTTACTCAAAGCTATTCTGTGCTGGGGTATCATTTTCTTGTGGTATGTGCTGGTGTATTGATGATTTCATTGTTTGTAGAAAATTCTTGTTTTTCCAATGCCCTTAGTCAAGGTTCACATTCTGTATTGCAAAGAAGGCATATCTTCATCTGGAAAAAAACATTTTTTAAAATGCCTGCTACCAGTACTTATTACTGGAGAATCGCATCCTTTTCTATTTGTTTGACCATCTATCTTGGTTCCCGAGCTCTGCATCTATGGCCGAGTTTGACTTTTTTGTTCTTCCTCTGCAAAGGGAAGGCTTACAAAGCACATGCCCTTTTTGGGTAAAGTAACTCCCTAATGAGAAGCTAAGCTGAACACAAAACTCCACTCAGCAGAAACTCAGATGTCATGTCACATTCTACAAATACAACAGACACTTCTACCCTCATCACAAATTTTAGCAAACCTATAGTAACTTCTTGCCCTAAAATATGTGAAACACTGAAGGCTAGTCCCTAGTCTTAGAATGCTTGTGATACCAAATGAAGTGCTGGAAGAGAAACTTGGATACAAGAGCAAGGCACAAGCAGTGAGTTATTAGAATAGAGACACTCTGAGGTAAGGGGAAGAACTGCAATTCAGAAACATGGGAGCCCAGTAGTCACCCTGGTCACTTTTTATAACTGTTTTGAAGTGATTATTACATACTAATAATCACTTTTTATATTGCTGGCAATAACTGGAGTATAGTCCAAATTTTTTTCTTTCCCCGCCTCAATTTTTTCTCTGCTTCCTCTCAGGATGAATCTAAGCAATGGGTTGCAACTGCAGCTGTGGTGGGAAGCTCAACCAGCTCCACCATGACACACTGAGAAGGGCAGCAGCAGAGGCTGACATAGTCAGCTTTCACAAGAGAAGAGATGAGAAAACACTACCAATAACAGCTGGTGAGAGTCGAAATTGGATAGTTACATGTATAAAAATTTAACAGATATACCGTCCCAATTATGTAAAGATGTGCAAGAATGATCATCATGGCATTGATTTTAATAAGTAGCTACAAACTGGAAACATTCTACATGTGTCTTGATAAGTGCCTGGTTAAATAAATTATAGCAGAGCCATGTGTTGGAATGCTATGTATCTTTTAAAAAGAATAAGGTAGAATTGTATGTGCTCATGGAAATGTCTCCAAGATATGTTATTAAATGAAACAGCAAGTTGCCAACATAATACTGTATAATTATGTTTGTGTGTATTTTTGTGCGTGTGTGTATTGTGGTATGTGTTTATGTAAGAATACAGTTGGCTCTCCATATCCATGGGTTCTGTATCTGCAGATTCAACCTACTGGGGATCAAAAATATTCCAGGAAAAAAAGGTAAAAAAAACAATAAAAAATAATACAAATAAAATTATGGTATAACAACTATTTACAAAGTATTTCCATTATATTCAGTACTATAAGTAATCTAGAGGCAATTTCAAGTATATGTAGGATGTGTGTAGGTTATATGCAAATGCTGTGCTATTTTATATAAGGTACTTGAGCATTCCCAGATTTTGGTATTTTGGGGGGTCCTGAAACCAATCCCCTATGGCTATCAAGGGATGACTGCATATATAATGGTATATGTATAAAAATTTCCAGAAGGATACACAAAAACTGATAATAGGAGGTGATTTTATTAAATATAGCGGGAATGAGAGATGTACAAGGAGGAAGACTTTTTTACTTTGATTTCCTTACCTTTTTTATTAGTTTATTTTTAAATATTTATAAGCATGTATTATTTTTATAATGAAAATAAAACAAAATACAGTGATCTTTAAAAGCTACTCAACACAGAGACAAGAAAAAGATCCCAGGAAAGCAAAAGCTAGTTAAGGAGTTGAAATCTCACAGGAGAATTTTAAGCTCTGAGTTTACAACAGAAAGTTCTTAGGACATGATTAACATTTATGCCAAACACGAGCAGGAATTAGGGCAGTGAAAATCATGTAAATGACCTGGAGGAGTCCACAGGTAGGATGTTTAGAGAAAATGTCAGATGTTTGTTCATACTCATTTCAGTGATTCAGCTGTGGCTGCCCATTAAAATCACATGGGGAGCTTTAAAAATATACGAAGACCCACTTGTAGATATTCTGATTTAATTGGTCTAAGGAAGGACCAAGCATGAGTATGTTTTAAAAGACCACCAGGTAATTCTTATGCAGCCAGGGTAGAAAACTCCATATAACAGGGCTTAAAACCCTCAGGATAATCGACAAGCAATTGTTGACCTCCTACTACCTGCCAGGTATTGTGCTAAGTGTGAACCTTATAAATGTGAAGTAATTTTAAAAAATTCCTTCCAAGTAACAAGGATATTAGAGTTTGGTATAGTTTAACTTTTCTGTAAATGCAAATTATAGATGACAAATGAAAAAATAATTTTAAAAACAAGAGTGATGTGTAAAATAATATATACTGTTTTTAAATATCAGGTAAGTGGGAAAAAAACTAGTAATAGGTACAGTGGTTCCAATAGCAACTTAAAAGGAAACTACCTTTTATGCTATAACAATTGTCCCAGAGCTTGTCTAGTACTTGAATCATTTTATTCAAAGTGTGGTCCATGGGCCAGGGGCATTATCATCATGCCTTAGAGTCCATTTGAGATGTAGAATCCCTAGCTCCAGTCAGACCTATTAAATCAGAATCAGCATTAAATAAAATCTCCAGGTGATTCAGAGGCATATCAAACCTTGAGAAGCACTGTGTTACTTCTAAGAAGAACTTGAAATCTTTTAGACCTCTTTGCTCATATCCATCTTATCATAAAATTGAATGACTTGCTTTAAGGAGAATCATAAACAGCTTACACCCCAACCACTTTTGTAACAAAAACAATGTTAATAAATCACTTTTTTGCCCAATTACTGTGCTGGGCACTATAGCCACTTTCTAAATACAATCCTAAAGAAATATGTAATATTGTTCTTCCCATCTACCAATGAGTCCATTGAGATTCATCAAGTCTCACAGATAATAAACAGAAAAACTAATTTTAAAATTGGATCTGATTAACAATGCAGTTGTTTTACTATTGTGTTCAGTGCTTATGATAGTGATATTATGGTATTTATTACACTTTCCATTAAAAATGAAATTTGAATAATCTTTAAAGTTACAGTCATTGCAGAACTATGTAATAACTACAATAAAAAGAGAAGTTAGATTATAAACCATGAGCTGGCCAATCACATTTCTCTCTCTCTCTCTCTCTCTCTCTCTCTCTCTCTCCCTCTCTCTCTCTCTCTCTCTCTCACACACACACACACACACACACACACTCAGTTTTAGCTTATATAGTAATTTGTTCTATTGGTATATTCAGAAACCTTGCAGTGAAATTTTTTAGACCCTGAAATGCAGCCAACAAGAACCTTTTGTTTAAATTGCAATTAGCATTAATAAAAATAGTTTACATAAAAACAACATGGAACTTTTAATATAGAAAGTGTGCAAAGGTGTATAGACTGGTTTTAAAGTGGATCTTATCTTTCCTGAATAAATGTGAAAGTAGAAAATCAGTCTGAGATGGAAAAAAAATCTTTTCATCATCTATCACAAGAAGATAACATTTAATCCATCTCCTTACTTTGAAGACTGATTAAACTTCAGATGGAATTCAGTTAATAAATGCATATTAGCACAATGCATCCCCATGGCATATACCTCTTCCAATTACAGAGCTTCTCCTCAATGATCTATGTGAGTTCCTATGTTGGACTTTGGTCTTGAACTCAAGTAATAAAATCAACCTTTTATTATTTACTACCGAAGGAAGCAATAGAAGACTGTCCACCGACCACAGAAGTTATGATTTTCACCACCATTGGACCTATCTGGATGTTATGTATCTAGTCACGCTGAAAATATTAAAACAGGGAATTATACCATGCTGAATATAAATAATTTAATATTAGGTCTCTAAAGTCCATCTTAGATTATGCTTCTGCGGTTCATGGTGCCTGCTGAAGAGTTGACTGAACTTGGCATTTGTGTTCAGCCAGTCACCACATTTGTTTTAGTTCTGTGGGCTTGAAAGGGCAAATTAATTAAAAACTAAAGAATAAGAAAAAGAGTAAAAATAAATAGATCTGTCTGACATGTGTTGACCTAAGGAAAAAAATAAAGTCAAAATTAATGTAAGAGTTTATCTAGACCAAATTTGAGGACTGCAACTGGGAGACATAGATTCAAATTGCTCTGAATATATGCTCTGATTAGTAGCAGTTACGAAATGTTTTTAAAGGAAAAAGAAGGGACAGTTTTAAAATTTGTTTATCAATAGTTTATATTAAAATAACACGAGTTGTTGATTAGGTATACATTGGTCTTCCTATTATAAATTCCAATGAAGATAATGGGTGAGGGTCACATTGTGAAATTTGTGGTAACATTTTAGATAATTTATCACCTAGTGTGGAAACTACAAGGAAGGAAAGAAAGAAGAAAATGCCTTTAAATAATTGCCTGTGGAAGATCACCTGGGCAATGGGAGGTTAAAGCTGCAGTGAGCCGTGATAGCGCCATTGCACTCCAGCCTGGACGACAGAGTTAGACCCTGTCTCAAAATAAATAACAAATTAAAACTAAAGAATTGCCCCTGGGCCTAGGCAGGGGGGACTGAGAACGATTGAAGTTTCATACACATGTCTCCCTGGGCCTGATAAAGTCACATTCCACAGAGTGCTCTGAGCTACTTTCTTTCTTCCAAAAGATTTATAAGAAAAAAACAAGCCCATTCAAAAGTGGGCGAAGGATACGAACAGACACTTTACAAAAGAAGACATACATGAGGCCAACAAACATATGAAAAAATGCTCATCATCACTGGTCATTAGAGAAATGAAAATCAAAACCACATTGAGATACCATCTCACGTCAGTTAGAATGGCGATCATTAAAAAATCTGGAGACAACAGATGCTGGAGAAATAGGAATGCTTTTATGCTGCTGGTGGGAGTGTAAATTAGTTCAACCATTGTGGAAGACAGGGTGGCGAGTCCTCAAGGATCTAGAAATAGAAATTCTACTTGACCTAGCAATCCCATTACTGGGTATATAGCCAAAGGATTATATATTGTTCCATTATAAGGACACATGCACACGTATGTTCACTGCAGCACTGTTTACAATAGCAAAGACTTGGAACCAACCCAAATGCCCATTGATGATAGACTGGGCAAGGAAAATGTGGCACATATACACCATGGAATACTATGCAGCCATAAAAAACGATGAGTTCATGTCCTTTGTAGGGACATGAATGAATCTGGAAACCATCCTTCTCAGCAAACTGACACAAGAACAGAAAATCAAACATCGCATGTTCTCACTCATAGGCAGGTGTCGAACATTGAGAACACATGGACACAGGGAGGGGAGCATCATGTACTGGGGTCTGTTGGGGGGGCTAGGGGAGGGGCAGTGGGGGGTGGGGAGGTTGGGGAGGGATAACATGGTGAGAAATGCCAGATATAGGTGATGAGGGGATGGAGGTAGCCAACCACATTGCCATGTATGTACCTATGTGACAGTTCTGCATGATCTGCACATGTACCCCAGAACCTAAAGTACAATTTTATATATATATATATATATATATATATATATATATATATGGAAAAATAATTAATTGCAGCACAAATCAGGAAACAATCCCTTGAAAAGACAGGGTTCTGCTTTATAAGGTATATATTTGCTTATAGAATCGTGCCTCCTTTCTAGCCAAAATCCATGAGACTGAGAATCAAGTAATAGAAATGGTGTGTCTTCTCTCATCATTACATTTAATTACCCATTTGCAGAATATTTACTTTCTCTCCTATAAATTTTGACCTCTGTTGGTTTGAAGATTTTGTACCATAGGGGAAAATTATTCCATTGTGAATGCAGCTATAGTTTCCCTGAATTATAAAATAAAACTGATATCCAACTAAAAAAAAAAAAGGCCAAACACATGACAATTCTAACTACTAAAGACAATACTCATTCTATGTGAAAGGTGTATGACAAAAATCTCATCCAATATTAATACTCCCACACAAATGCAAATTTACGAAAAGTAAATTCAGATTTCAGATATCTGAGAATTATCTGATTTTCCATTTGTTAAAAAAGAGGGTGAAATTGGCATGGGTACGTTGGGGAAATATAATTAAAAACAAAATGTTCTCCCAACCCAGAAAATCTCTCCTCAAAAGTAGTAGAGAAAGAAAACAGTTTTACTATTGAATAAGCATCAAACCAGAATGTGATGCCCATCACAGGCAATGTGCTAAGAGATTGCAAACACAGAAAGGGATCTCATCCTTTTACATAACCAAACAGATATACCCATTACATATGTGTTTTCAAAACAAACAATACTTCAGTCTTCAAGCAAGAATACTTCAGTCACGCATAGTTCATCCTAACTTTACCTGGCAATTGGGTTTAGCATCTAAAGCTAATTGTCTTTATAGGAAAAATAAGTTTCTTACGTCTTTATGACAGGAGGTAGTTTTGCAACTTGGAGCAAAGCACTTACCAAAGTTAGCTTTTACCCTCCCACACAAACTGGGAGATAGTGGTGTTAGCTCCTTTGATGTTTACATTTCAAAGAGGAGAAAGTATTTAAAATTAAAAGTTTCTAAAGCATTTCTAAAGCAAATACCCTGAGAAAAAGAGAGGGAAGGAAGATACCTCTTTCCTTATTTTCAATCAGGGGAATCAAAACACTTAGTTTTAATTTGTATTTGTCCTTTCAGGTAGAATAACATACCCAGAAAGTCTACTTTTTCCATCTGCCCAAAGGAACAATAAGAACATCTGATTAGGGAGATGAGCTACCTCCCTGAGCTTATAGTTTTGTAACTTGGATCAAGACACTTAAATATTCTGGGCCTCAATTTTCTTATCCACAAAGTGAGGCTATTAATAATGCTTACTTCACAAGGTTATTACAGAGATGCAAAAAATATGAAAAACTAAATGAATTTTAAAGTGCTTCATAAACTGTGAAGCCCTGCGCCAGTAAAGCAGTTGCCTGTTACAATACGCTTTCAGAGAGCTTAGAACAGCCCCCTGCCAGGGCCCTCCCATCATTTCTCAATGTGCAAAATACCATTACCAGAGACTTATTCTTAATTTCCTAAAAATGCAAATGCTCTTGGGCAGCTAACATGTTAGCATCATGACCAGTTTATTTTTCAAGAGATGGGGTCTCACTTTATCACTCAGGCTTGAATGCAGTGGCACTATTATAGCTCACTGCAGCCTCGAACTCCTAGGCACAAGTGATATACTGTGTCCAGCTTAATGAGGTTGTGGGTGCCCTCTGTACACTCAGGCTGTTCTGGAGAAGAGAGAGTGGTTTAAAGAGATCTAGGGCTCGCTGGACTCTTTAATTGAAGGGAGGAGAAAAAAAGAGGAGTTGCATAAATGATATAAAAGATAGAACAAGGTCTCCTTCCCAATTCTTTTCAGAGCTAGCCTCGTGTCAAGGTCATGTAGGAAAGAAATAAAGGAAGTTCTTTACTTCTAATCATTCTGGCAACAGACTACTTCCCATTTTTAAGAGAAGACACAGACATACAGTCTGAACATTCTCATTGTTCAAAGTCTCTCTATCCAAATTACAAAATATTCTATTTTCACTATTTCTAAGTTCTGAAATTTGTGTTCATTAGAGGCACAATTACAATATCATGTATGAAAGGGGAACCAAAAGATTATCCAATGCTCAAGAAGGATGTTGTTGCTGTTTTATTAGGCTCAAGAATAAAGTGTAACATCTTCACAGATACGTGGCTTAATAAGTGTCTGTTTGCCAGAAATGCTAAGAAACATTGTGCATCACAGTTTGACTTTCCTTCTAAAATCTCAATATGCCTCATAAAAGTAAAACCCAAGCCTGAAGACAAACAGGTCAAGGTAGGAAGTAAATTTAGAACCAGGGGCTTCTGGCACATAGCTCCGATCCAAAACACACTAGGAGGCCTGCCAGAATGTGGAAAGCTTACTGTCGAAAGGAAACAGAGGCAACTATTCAATGACATAGTAATCCAATTTCTGTAGGTTTTATTACATAGGGGGCTGTCAGCATCAGGCTCTGCAATTATGACTCACTGGGTTATTCTGGCTAACATAGAGCACTCTACACATATGCACAAGCACACACATACTAATTCTCCTATGGAGACGAAAAGACTATAAATGGTCCCGTGATAAACTATGAAGAAAAAGAGATGCATGTTTTTGAGCTTAAAAATGACAAATAAATAATAAGTGACATTATAGACATCTAAGGGATCAGGCACTATTCCATGGCATATGTTAATTTAGTAGATTCTCATAGCATCTCTATGAGGTAGGCATTATTATGACCTCATTTTAAAGAGGAGGAAACTATAGCTCGCAGAGGTCAAGTACTTTCCTAAAGCCACACAGCCAGTAAGGATAGAGATGGGATTCAAATCTAGGTAGTCTGACTCCAGAGTCCAGGATGCTTGCCACCCTAATGTATTTATTTTCAGAGATCTTCTAGGCAGAACTTTCACTACTAATCTACTATTTACTTCCCAATTCACTTCTTCGTTTCTCTGGTCCAAGTAATTCAGAGCAAGTTTTTCGTTGTTGTTGTTCTACAATGTTTAAAGAGTTCTGTTTTCCAGCTCACATTGTAGGACTGGTGTCTGAACATTGCCAGTCCACACAAGTAAAAATATAAACACCATCAATAGGTTACTCTATCAGCACTGCGGAATATAAGGCGAATTTGGATTTTTGTTATCTAACTAAAGTTATTGATTTACCTTATGATAGGTTTTGTAACTTTGTCTATAAATGATTGAGATACTGGTAAAATATCACCACACTGATGTAAATAAAATAATTAGATTAACAAATTAAGTTCAAGACAATTATTTCTCTCCTATCAAATTAACTCTGTACTAAATGACACCTTTAAAAAGTCATAATTTAAATTGTTTTAATTGCTGCATCATCAATGTTGTATTTGTTTAACATTTTTTACATTAAATAATATTATATCTTTTTTTGTGAAGGATTTATTAGGAATAAAACATGTACGTTTATTCTACCCTGACTCTCAATTCTGTACTATACTCCTAGACCAATAAAACACTGTTTTAATAGTTTAAAGGGTGTGTATACACACACACACACACACACACACACACACACACACACACTAACTTCTGAATAGAGACTTGCAAATCTTTATTTTGTAAAATTCAACACTCATTCATGATTAAAGATAGTAACTGTCTTGGTCCCTTTGTGCTGCTTTGACAGAATAACTAAGACTGGGTACTTATAAAGAAAAGGAATTTATTTTTCACAGTTTTGGAGGCTTGAAAGTTTAAGATTGAGGTGCCAGCATCTTGTGAGGGCCTTCTTGCTGTGTCCTCAAATAGTGAGATGTGGGAGGTAAGAAAATAAGGTAGCAGAATTGTGTGAAGCCTCTTTTATAAAGGCCTTAATCCTATTAATGAGGAAGGATCCCTCATGGCTAATTACTTCTTAAAAGACTCCATTTCTTAGCACATTGGCAACGCCTGAATTGTGGAGGAGACATATTTAAACCATAGCAACAAGTAAGCCAGGAATACAAAGAGTAATCCTCAACCAGCTAAAGGATATCTATTCAAGTCAGAAGCTGAACAAGGATGCCTGCTATTTCTATACTCTGCTGTTGTACCGGAATCCCAAGGCAATTGGATAAGACAAGAATAAATAATAAGAGAATTCTGCAGAAGGTAAAAGAGCCAAGATGGTGCCACTGCACTCCTACCTGGGGGACAGGGTAAGACTCCACCTCAAAAAGAAAAAAATCATCATCACTTTCAAATGATATTATTTTCTTACTAGGGAATCCAAGACTATGAACCTTCCTATTTGTCAACACTTTGTGGTGGTGTTACTGTTTCTATTTTCTAGGAGAGTTCCTCAATTTCATCTTGTATCACAGTTTTAATTTCCAGATGCTTTCTTTTTCTTCTCTGAATAGTCCCCTTTTTATCTCATGTCTCCCCTTTCATAAAATGCAATTGCTTCTTATCTCTTTGACAATATTGTTTTTACAAGATGTTTTCTTATATTCCTTGCCTATTTCTATTTCCTGTGGCTTCCACACTCCCTGCCCCCAATTTTGTTTTGCACTTCATTTTTCATGGAAAAGCCTTCCTCAAATGTCTGGTGATCCTTGGGTGGATTCATTCGTATTTAAGGACATTGTGTGGAGGCAAAGTTTGCTGACCTGCAAGCTCACCAATTGAGAACCTAATCATTTCCCAGAAATACTCCCCAGGTGACTCTGAACATCTCTCTTATAGGCTCATCTCTCTCTCCTCTCATCTTCTGTTAAGAGGTATTCAACTGACATCAGAGAGCTGGATGCTAAGCAGGATAAAGAGACTAAGGCATTCCTTATTCTATGTGCAGATTTTCACTCAATTACCCTATTATCTGCATGTACGCTCACCCCGTCCTCAGCTGTGCTAGATCCCCCTGAGACCATATCATGCCTGATTCAACTTCTCCAGAATAGAAGGGAACTCACCTCTCCACATAGGGTTGGGGAGATTCTTTATATACTTTCTGTTTTTCAAAATTCGCTTGATATCTCTCATTTGCTATTTTCTTCTTTCCATTATAATCAAATCTAGGTTTAAGGAGACAGTGGTGATAAATGCCTTTGTGAACCTGCCATGCTTACCAGAAGTCCATACTCAAATATTAATTCAAAGAGCCAATTTCTAGCTGCTTAGAACTGTTCAGTATGGATGGATTATTCGTTTCAGAATGCCAGAAGCTCAAATCCATAAGATTGTGAAGTGACCAAGACAAAAAGATGCAGTAAGAGAAAGTGTAAAATTGTGAGAAGCTGTGGCAGCCATTGCAAAAACTCGGGCAAGCTCTCAATTTGAGCAGTAACAAACGTGTTCAAAAGCCCTGGGAAATGGGCCCAGAAAGAGAATTTCAAGATCAGGTGTTCTTGAATCCTTATCTTTCCCCTTGCACACAAACAGCAAAGGGCCACATTTAAGAAACTTACTAATTTATCTTTATTTCACTGAATTATAAAGGCTTGCCCTTAGTAGAAATTAAGCAGGTCATCTTACAGAGGAAAAAGGGTCCATGCCCTTTAAATCCACAATAATATTAGATGTGTTAGGTGACACCCAAGATACTATGCTAAGTCTGTGTTTTAGACAAAAGCATTTTAAAACTTTAAGAATTTTAAAACAGAGGCCCAGAGACTACCCTAATTCTAGGTCATCACAACTGAATAAGAGGGACTGCTTTGGTTATCAGAGAGCATGGTGGGGAAAGTATTTGAGGTTATCAGATGCTCCTAAACTGGCAAGCTGGACAGAGGATGAAAGACATTCTCTGTTGTCACTTTTACCTTCCCTAAATGGGTTATTCATACTGAAAACCTTTAACTTTCACAGTGGAAGAAGTGGCTGCACCCCAGGAGAATATCCCCAGATCTCTAGAGATAAAGGGGGAGGATTCAGTTATATACTTTGCATGAAATGAATATTTGTTTGCAGAACATCTAAAATGAAGTTCCCTGGTTGATAAAATTCAGGCTGTGGAGAAAAAAAAAAAGACCAAATTGCTACACAAAAGAACCTGGAAATGACTGTATATAATTCAATAAGATATTTGTTTTTTAAAAAAAGAAATCACTGCAGGGTTTCTTTAAATATCAAAATGCTCTTGAGTAAATAATAAAGAACTCAAATTATAAACCTAGAAGCAAAACTGATTTTGCAGAAACCATCTATTTTATAAGCGAGATTAAAACACTCCTGGAGTGCTTACAATGAGGAGTTTTAAAAAAGGAAGAAAACAATCCTCTGGCAATAAAACAGAACACGACGAAAACAGCCGCACAGTGGCTCACACCTGTAATCCCAGCACTTTGGGAGGCTGAGGTGGGTGGATCGCCTGAGGTCAGGAGTTTGAAACCAGCCTGGCCAACATGAAAAATCCTCATCTCTACTAAAAATACAAAAATTAGCAGGGCATGGTGGTGGACACCTGTATTCCCAGCTACTTGGGAGACTAAGGCAGGAGAATTGCTTGCACCCAGGAGGCGGAAGTTGCAGTGAGCCCAGGAGGCGGAAGTTGCAGTGAGCCGAGATCGTGCCACTGCACTCCTGCCTGGGGGACAGAGAAAGACTCCCTCTCCAAAAAAAAAAAAAAAAAAAAGAAAGAAAGAAAAAGAAAAACAACAGCAACAACCAAACCCACAATCCAGAGACAGCTTGCACAAAGAAGCACTGGTCAACACTACATGTTAATCCTGAGTGTAAGAGGAGATGTTAAGAAAGGATGACAAAGGCATATAGAATGAGAAAATGTGTGCAGTTTAACACCCATTGTGAAGACCTGAAGCTGAGTCTTCCTGTCTTGTTTGTATTCCCCAGCACCCTATTAGGTGATGACCATTCTAGATACAATTCCTTAAGACTAATTTAGTCTCAGTCATGACATTTTGACTCATGAATCACTTTTCTCTGTTCTTTGTTGCTAACAGTGAGCTGTCAGTTTACCTGTATGTGGCCTGTTCCCTGATATTCCTGTAAGCCACCAAGAAGCAGATGTAGCAACTTCAGTTACTAGGGTGGTTATTGTCTTGATTGTGTGGGCAACAGGAGCAGCCTCACAGACCGATTTTAAATGGATTATTGGCAGGATATAGAGAGATTATCCTGTCAAAAATCAACAGAAGTTATATTTATGTTATTCACTAGAGGAAAAAGGCCATCTTTTATCTCCCCAAGTACATTTGTTTTCAATGTAAAGTAATCTGGAGAAAACAAATGTGGTGCTTAATCAACAAGATGAGAAGTAGAATATATTTGTCCTCTGAAATCTTGCTTCAAAAACATTGTGACCAATACTTCATATGCGTTTCTATCTATTTGGTAGTGTTACTATCACTCTTTTGATTTATTCTCATACAGTGGCAGACAGAAGCAGAGTTATAATTCTGTCTTTCAGAACAGTCTATCTTGCTAACAATGAAACAACTCTTCTTTCTCTTTCTTACACTCCAAAATGAGGGAGATATTTCTTCCTAGTTGGTGTGATAATGGTGTGTTAGAGCAGGTTCTCCCTTAAGCAGATCCTTACCCCAGAATTTTGATACAAATGCTTTATTAAGGATGTGCTATCAGAAGAGTAAGGGGTAGAAGAAACAGGATTGGGAAGGGGGTCAAGGCAAGCAAGGGTATGTTTCATGGAAGATCCAGGCTCAGCCTGGTCTGACAGGAAGCTCTAGAGTGAAAATTACACTTCAAAATTTCTCCATCTAGAGGTAAAAGAACAGAGTTTTTGTCCTCCCATGCCACTTAATCACTGGCTGGAGGATGCCCAGAAGGAACAGCAAAAACTCTTCCAGGCCCTTCCAGCTCTCTATGTTGGCTCCACTGCCCAAGGGCAACCCTCTGAAGGTCATAGGAATGAGTTAGTAGCTGCAACAAATGGGGAAGCTGGAGGATGGACCTAAAGGCAACTAAGCAGGGCACCATGGCATCTGCTAGAAAGGGTATTCATGCTTTCCATTACTCTAACCTGAATCAAAAAGTTTCCCTTCTTACATCACTATCTGTGATCCATATTCTATTCATAATCCCCTTTTGAGGATTCTCACTTTTGAGATCTGCTATTTGACAGTTTAAACTTCAAGCCTTTACCCCATACTGTAGCATCTCTTATTCTGCAGCATGTACAATATAAAGCATTGTTATAATCAATCTGTGTCAAAGAACCCAGCAAAAGCATTCTCCAATCCAAAGGTACAGGGCAAGTTGTGGAATCTGAGAATGGAAAGTCTTTAAGGTGTTTTTATGAGAGGAAGGACTGCAAGAGAGGAAGTGCCAAACGCACCAATCCTGTGCACTGCTGAGTGTTCGGAGAGCAACCTGATAGCTTCATGGAACTCTCACAGATACTGCTCTGCATAACTCCCAGAACCCCAGCTTAGGGTCTGTGTTGGCTCAAACCCAGGAGAGAAGACAGGACAGAAGCTAGAGTGAGTCTTCATCCCTTACTACCAAGAATCATAATTCTATCATGGATGAAGAAGACCCTGGGATGTTGGCCTCTTGGACACGGTTTGACATCTTATGCTCACACAGCACTCTCTCTTTTTTAAAATAATGAGCCAAATTATGTATGATGAAATTATACATTTCTTTCACTTATTCTGAGCAGAAAGATCATCCCAACTTGTCTATCTCCCTTATGAAAATTATTAAAAGAAGGAAATGGTTATTATTCCATCATGTGTATACAAAATCTAGGGAAAACTTGCAGCTGAAGATAACATTAGGGACAATGAATTATTTATTAGCTCTTTGCTTGAACTCTGAAATCTGATCAAAGAGGAACTTCTGACACTTATTCTATTAATTATGAATGACAAATGTTCAAGATTTCTGCTAAGAGTGTATGTGTTACAAATCAGCCCAATCCCACTTGACTTTTTCCTTTGCATAGCAGTGGGCAGAGAAGCTCTTTCTCCTCTGCTTAGGAGCTTCTCTATGCCCAAATTCTTCCCATCTTTCAAGACTAGTTGAAATGCAACTTCTTGAAAAACACCTCCCAGATTTCTCCCATTGTGATTAATCATTCCTCAAATGATTCTTCAGTATCTCCATGATCTCACTTTTGTTCTCTGACCTGTGCCCTTAGCTGTCTCCCTGTCTATCTCTTACATAGATTTTAAATTCTTATTCATTTTGGCATCCCCATTACACCTAGGAAAAGGCTTTACATGTAGATCTCCATGAATGTTATTGAATTGAATTTACATATTTTTTTAAAATGTTTTGAGCCCTTACAATGTGCTTACTCTATACTAGACACTGGAAGAAAATGTGTATACAAAGTTGAAAACAAAACAGTTCTTAAACTTTTCATCAAGGGTTAAAGACAGCCACGTTTTTTAAAAAGTAAAAGATTATAACAGGGTTTGCTAAATTTCATAAAAGTACCATAGGAGTCCACACCTGCCTGGGAAAAGGTCAATAGGTGTCATCCCCATAAAAAGGTAAAGAATATGAGGCTGATAGATGTTATATAGTAGCCATGCGTGTCAGGACCAAAGTACCACTGTCAGGCTTTCAGCATTCCTTCTACTCTCCATGGGGAGTCAACCCTGGGCAAGAGTCAGAGGGTGTGCCCCTGGGAAAAAGGATACAGCTGGCCAAGGACTCATATAGATTACCCAGCAAGTGTTTAAGAAAACAGGATCTTAGACTAGGTAGCATGAGGGGAAAAAAAGAAACAAAGAAAACAAGAACCAAGTCTTTGAATGTAGCCAATTTTAACCTTGAATGTAGGCAGAGCAGACAGTCCTAAAAGATCCCATGATCCAAATTCCAGGGCCAAAATACCCGAAATTCCACCAGTATTTATTGCTGTGGGTTCATTTTAGTGTGATTATCTTTTACAAAGCAAATACTCTTAATATTTTAACACCTTAAGTAAGCTAATGCATACTCATTGCACTAAGGTGCTTTTCTTCCTTGGGGAAACCATGATCTTGGTAAAAATACCGGGAAGAGATTTTGTTGAATGCTAAATACATTGTGAATAGTAAAAAGGAGTGAAAAAAGAAGGAAGGAAGGAGTGCTGTGCTCCCAGAGAGAATAACAAAATATAAGATCTAAAGATATTGAGAGCAAACATTGTAAGTTTTGGAAAACAGAAAGATTAGGGTGATTTGGGGACTTTGCAGTAAAGCAAAGGAAATTATACTAGAAAGAGAAAAATATCACAACAATCAAAGTTTTCTCTCTTAAAGCAGGTTGGAGAAAGGTGAATTGTGGAAGTAAAAAATAACTATGTGGGAACATAAAAGAAAAAACAGGCATGTTCACCAACCCTGAGTAGTTTTCCATGAATTCACTTTCAGTAAATTAAATTCTGTTCTATCTCTTCAGAACTGTTACAGAGCTCATAGCCCTAAAAGATCAGTACTATTCTCTCTATAACCTTCTCTGTGGTGTTTTGTTCTACAGACCTTTAGGGGGATTCTCTTTGTGTTTAAATGACAGGTTGTAATTCTACCTCTATGATGGCAGCTTGAGAGAGAAGAGAAAACTGTTTTGCACTACAGCCTTATGCTGGCACTGATGTATCTCGACCTCCTTGTGAGTCCGAAGAATTAGTCACTGTGGAATCTTCATTACAACACAGCTAATGAGTAAATAAAATCAAGAGAGAAAAAAATAACTTGGTTAAATATGCACTAAGGATGGAAAAACAGAGAGAGGGATATTAATCCCACTTACAGGGTTTGGCTTCAAATCAATTCACATCATAACATTATGAGCAGCTCTTAAACATGGCCATCAAAGGTTTCACTATAAAACTCTTCAGCTTGATAAAAGATTCTGAGAGAACCAAACCATGAAAGTACTTAAGTATCATTAACAACAAGTTTTCATAGGATTTTACACTAGACGTAAGTCTTTTACAGATTTCTCCACAGGCCATTATTTAAATAGAAATTCAATCATTAAGGTCAGCAAAGACGGGTTTATCCTATTGCCTACTTCAAAGCCTTCACTGCTTTTTTTGCAGGGACTCCTTCTTGCTTGGTATAAATTCAAAAGCCACTTTCTCAGAGCAGGTGTGTTCAGCAAGAACAGAATTGTATGCACACTTCAAATGGACAATTCTCCTTTGGCAGCCTAAAATGTAGTGCTTTATATCCTTGAAGTGTTATTGAAGGCATTCTAGGCAGTGAAGCAACAGTATATTTGATGTTTTAAAAAATAGATATAAGCCTTGCAAAAAAATGGAGACGACTAGACCAAATCAGCCCACACTTTTCAAATATGTCCAAAAAGTATTGCTATTGACATTAGCCATCTTGGTGCTAGACTGTCCCCAGGAGGAGCTGGCAGCCACCTGGTAGAAGGTCAATGGGAGTGTTGGCATGTGTCCTCAAAACAATGCTTTTTAACCCCCTCTTCCTTCTTCAAACCTCCAATGTCATTTCAATCTTCCTTACTCTTAGCTGATAACCTTGCCTCTAACTTCATAAAGAAGTTAGCTCTTAACCTTCTACGGCGGGGTGGGGGCGGAAACAACAACCCTCATCTAAATTTACCTGCATCTTTATCCATCTCCTCCTCTTTCTGTTTTTGTATTAGTAAACATGTCCTTCTCCTCTCAGAAGCTACTCTCTCCCTATGTTCTCTGGATCGCCCCTTCTCAGCAACATATCTAATGTCTTCCCCATCTCTATTCACCTTCCAAGATGAATCCATCCAATCCCATGACTTCATTAATCATACAGTCACTGATTACTTCCAAATTTGTATCTGTAAGCATGACTCTGTTCTGGAGTTCTAGATGACTTACTTGACAGCTCTACTTCAATGACCTGCTCTCAACAGGAGTCAAATGTATCAAATGTATGAGTTCCCTACACAAACATTTCTGTCCTATTGTTATTTCTGACCTCAGTAAAATGCATAGTCCTCCACTCAGATGCTTAAGCCAGGAACTTGGAGAACTCTGTCACGCCTCACTGACTTTTGTCTCCATGTCTGAGAATATATTACCAAGTTCTAAATTATGTCTCAGATCTACTCTCTCCAATTCCACTATCATTACCATAGAACCATCCACAACCATCGCTCTCCTGGACTATCACAGTGGCTTCCTAACTCATCTCCTGCATTCATTTTTGCTTCTTTTCTTCCACCAATCCATTCTCCATACAGCAGCTTATCTGTCCTTTTTGAAAGAAAACACCATCATCATCCCTCACCTTAAGCCACTCAGGGTATTTCACTGCACATGAGTATTGCCACAGTGCACATGTTTTTGGTGAGCTGTCTGTGTGTGCCACTCCTGCCTCATCTTTTGATCCACTCCTAATTCCCTCAGTGACTTTCTTCACTCTGGTCCTTGAACGGACCTGGTATTTTCCCACATCATGCACGTAGGCGATTTCTCCATTTTTGTTAGCCTAACTCCTATTCATCCTCAAGATCAGAGCTTAAATATCACTTCATCAGGGAATCCTTCGAAAGTACTCCCCAATTTTCATGCCCCTACTCCACACCCACCTCTTCAGTTAGATATTGCTTTTAGAATACTTTCTGGTTTTTCTTCCTTGTGCTCATCAAAATTACATTGTCATTTTTGTTCATGGCTATTTCTCCATGTCTATCTAGTACAAGGTTTGGCACAAAAGAGATGTTTAATAAATATGTGAATGATGGATGGATATATGAATTGATGGATGGATGGATGGATGGATGGATAGGTGGGTGGATGGAAGGATGGATAATGCTATCTTCCCAACTACCGTTTTTGTAGTAGTCAGCAAGTTGGAATACATTCAAGAAACCTCAAAGAATGACTTGAAATTAGAGCTAAAGTAGAAAATACTTTTCTTTTTAAGACTTTTTTTATTGAGTACCAAGCCAAGTTCTACCAGGAAGTAATGATATGAACAGGGAAGTAAAATCTTTGTTTCCTAATAAGGACAATGAGAATGTATCATCTAATCTCAGGACAATCCAATCAGGTGATAGGCCAACTGGGAGTTTTCCTTACTCAATAACAAAATATCTGCATGGTATACTGGTCCAAATGAAACACCAAAACAATGCCTGGTATCTCTCTGAGAAGATGCTTTTCTTCATGTTGATCAGTCTTTCAATCAATCAAAAATGGAGAAAGGCCAAATCACATATTTTTCTACCTTAAGCATTAGAAAGGGCCTTTGTGGATTTCTCTATTTCATCATAGTACTACGTCTCAAAGGGCGGACCTCAGACCACTTGCAAGAAAATAATGAGGAAAGTGTATATATGGGAAAGCTCTCACATTCCACATAAGACCTACTTCTCTCTCTGGAGAGAGCCTAAGATTTTAATAAATACTCAGCTAAACTTGTGTCCTCAGAAATTTGAGGACAAGTGGTCTAGAGGTTGTCAGTCCCTGCAGAAGGGTATATAAAAATGTTTGTTTCAACTGAGCAGCCTCTCAATTCAATTTCTTTTGACCTATCAAAAGAAAATCTGTTAAGAATCACACAGCTACAAAAGGTAGCTCAATTTAGGTTATTACACAGCTATTAAAGGAAGCTTAATTTAGGTTATAGTTTGGATTTTTTAGAAAGAGAAATATAACATTTTTCACTTCGCATGATTACAGTGTGAGACAAAAGACTGGGAGAGGCTGAGGCATGGGGCGGGATGTGTGCCCAGAGGAAGAGACTCAGTGGCACAGCAGGGAGAAAGCACAGCTCAGCAGGCAGGATAGAGAGTCCTTCAGAAAGGGATAATGCATAAAGCAACAGCAAGTTATGAGAAACAACTATGGATCCAATAGGTAGTAAAGCACAGTGATAGGAAATAGCAAGCAGGAACTATTTAGAGATTGAGAAAGACAAATAATTAAGTAGGGACCAGCAGTCATGCTGTATTTACAATAAAATCTCAAGCAGTCCTCAAGAAGGCCACGTCACAGGTGTTTAAAAATGTCTGCCTAGCAGGTAAATACATGAGCTTTATAGAGTACTTGGTTAATCAACTTACACAAAACAAGTCAGTTATTTGACAGAGTTGGAGATTAACTACCACAGGTGGTTTACTTTTAGCTTATGTAAACAAATTAATTTACCTATAATAAGCGTAGTCTATATATTTTGCAAGTAAATGCAATTTATAATAACAAACATCTTTGCAAGGCGTGTTCATCACAAGCGTCCCAGCTAAAGGTTACATTCCTGCAGGATTAAACACTAATCAATCAACATTAAAGAGAAGAAATAATTCATGATAACAAGACATGAAACATGAAGCGTTCTAAATAAGACTTCCGCCTGCCACTCTTCTAAGGTGTTCTTTGTTGATATGCTCTAGAGGGCACTGATACTTACAAATGTCAGACCTGTCTGCTGCTTGTGTTTTTAAAACTAGTAATCAAATTCTTTTCTTTCAAAGATCTCTCATCAAATATCACTGTGACACATAATTGTTTGTTTATCCAAGCTCGAACCTCAGATTTAGGCTTAAAATACTTATTTCTATATTAGTTAGTAGCAAGTACTCATCTTCTCATCTTTTAAGGGCATGTGCAAGAGCAAGGCAAGACCCAGTTCTAGAAGGATCAGAGTATTTTATAGGTTGCTAGACAAAGGCTCAGCACACAACATATACCACTTAGTAGCATGTCTATACATTAACAATGAACTGTCCAAAAAAGAAGTCAAGAAAGCAATTCCTTTTACAATAGACTCAGAAAAAAAAAGCAAGAGTACATTTAACCAAGGAGATGAAAGATCTATAGACCAAAAACTATAAAACATTGATGAAAAAAAATTCATAAAGACACAAATAAATGGAAAGATGTCTGTGTTCATAGAATAGAAGAAATAACATTGTAAAAATGTCCATATTATTTAAAGCAATCTACAGATTCCATGCAATTCCTATCAAATTTCAATGAAATTTTTCAAAGGCTTAATAATTCTAACATTTATATAGAACCACATAGAAGCCACACATAGCCAAAGCAATCTTGAGCAAAAGAAACAAACCTGGAGGCATCACACCACCTGATCTTAAAATCTACTACAAAGCTGTAATGATCAAAACAGCATGGTACTGACACAAAATCATACATATAAACCAGTAAACAGGGAAAGCTTGGAAGAGCAGGCAGTGATCACTTGGTGGATGAAAGCAAGACTGCAGAAAGCAGAGCAGAGAGACATAGATAAACTAGGCTCTTGATGATATCACCTGAACCTCTGGTCAAATGTGCCCAAAGCCAGCATCACCTCTGAGTTTTTATTTATGTAAGCTAATGAATTCCCTTTTTGCTTAAAATAGTTTGAGTTGGATTTTTCCATCATTTATAAATAAAACATTTTAACTGGTATAACCAGAATCTATGTATTCAGATTTTACTGGCATTGTACTAAATGCTGTAAATTCTGTGGCAAATGATTCATTTGATTCTGGCTCTCATGGACTTACTTTCTATGGTAAAGGAGACAGACAGTACACAAATAAACACTCCAGTAAAATTGTTATAAGTTCCAGGAAAGTGAAGACTCTAGTTCTATGACTAAGAATAATAGGTGGCTAAGAAAGAATTTGAGAAGAAAGAGGTGCATTAGTCTAGAGAAGAAGCTTGGGTTGGCCGGGTGAAGTGTGGAGAAAGTACGCATAGGCTGAAGATGTGTTTTCCCTTCTCCTACCTACCCTAACTCCTTTAGTCACAGCAATAAACTTGTCACAGGGCTAAAAGCCCAATCTAGGTAAAAGTTACATTATTGGATTAGCAAGTTGCACTATTTTCCAGTCCTAAGGTTACCACCTACCAGCAGCACCACCATTGGAACAAGTCAGGCAAGATGGATACCTGAGTAAGTGGTTTATTCATCAGTTACCATATTAATAAGAGATCCTGTAGTTTTGAAGTTGTGTTTCACATTCATAAGTCTGTTGTTCAATATCCAGTTTCCTCATTTACATATGACTTTTCCAATGTAAATATCACTTGGAGAAGGAGAGTTCCTATATCCCAGGACAAACAGAAGTGGTATAACTGTTCAGTCTAAACTGACTTTCTGCTCCAATTGGCAGAGCACCAGCTGTTGGCCTGGCTCATCTTACTCTGGTAGTTGCCAAAACATTCATATTCTGTAGCTTTCTATTCCTCATTTTAACTTTTCCCTCCAGTGTGTTTCTTGAATTCAGTGAAATTGCCAATATTTCCTTCTTACAATGTGGTCTATGCTTCTGGTCTATGCTTCTCAACAGATAACATATGTGAAAGCCCCAAGCCAAAAGAATTTGATTTTCTAGGATCCATAAAGGTCAATGTCTAGTGAGCAATGAAACTAGAGGGACTGACAAGTGCTAGACACTGTCCAGTCTTAGAGGACACATTAAGGATTCTTAATTTTTTCTTAATGCCAATAGAAAACCATTGAAGAAGTTAAACAGAAAATAAGATGAACAAGCTTGCCTTTAAAAAACTACTGATATAGTCTTCCTGCTAAATCAAAAACTAATCAAGGTATTTGTTTCCTGGAAACTTATCTGAGAAATAAAAAAAATGGGTTATACAAACTGGAGTGAGGCCTATAGGGAACAGAAAATGGAAGTTATTTCCTTAGAGCTCTAAAAATTTGAAAAGTGAAGAGTTCTTTATTTTACAAGGGAAAAATAGTGCCGTCTTGAAACACTGACTCAAAAGAGTCAAATTTCAGTTATAGTTTTACAACTATAGGCATTAATCTTTTTATTCCTGGTACTTGTCATGTGACAAGTGACAATAAGTTGAGAGTAAGTTCAAGTGTATAAATCAGTACTTCCCACACGTATGTCAAAGAAAACATCAGGCAGATGTCACTTTCCATAGATAAGATACTTCTGGACTTCAGGAAGTTAAATTCAATCCAAGCATGATTTCATAAATGTCACTCCCCGTTGTACAGTCCATTTTATTGCTACAGGCACAAATCATTTTTAATAATGAGTAATATCCAGGGTAAAGGACAATTATAGTCTAGAGGTCTTACAAATCAAAGGAATAACACAGATAAAATCCCTGCTTCATGTCCACAAATCCATAAGTTATAAAATTCAACTTGCTTAAAATGTCACCAATTCATCATCTCTAGTTTCTGAGCTAATGAAAGCAGCTCTAGAGAGCATATTGTGATCCTAGGCACCACTTCACCTGGCTTGTGATTCTGAGACCTTTCTCTCCAAATCCTGGTTTCACTACTCTTTAAAATTTCTAGGTGCTGTGTAATTGCATTAGTAACAAGCCATAAATTCCCCCAAAGTCTTGTTTGAAATGCAACAGACCCTGTTGCTTCAAACTCTTAAAACAATTTTATTCATTTTCTAGGGCATAACATAGAAGGTAGCAAACTCAGTCTGAGGAACTTTTTTACTGACTAGTGACCTTTTTCAAGAAGCCTAATGTATCTAACCACAGTCTTCAGCTTCATGTATTTCCATTACTGTATTTTCAAAATAACACTATAATGAGCCACAGAACCATTAAAAAGCTCCCTTTCGAAGGTTACTGAAATCCATTACTGTAATGTAACCTGCTGTTATGGGTTGCTATCCCTTGGGCCAGGATTTAAGATTATTGCATGCACACACCAATAATCTATTGAAAATAATGATGTCAATTAACAAATTAATGTTCGCTTTTAAAGGAAAAGCATTATTTTTTTATTTTTTTTTTAAATCTAAACTCATTTTGTGTCTTGCAATGAATAATATAACCAATGGGCATACATTAGGTTTTAGAAGTGTTCTTCTATTTCCTAAAACAGGGGTATCCAAAAACCCATCCAGAACTAGAGCCACTGTTTGCTGATAATTTTTGCTGATCTATAACCTAACAGGATACTCAGAAGAATCTGCTAGTAAGAGTTACATATATAGGCCAGGTAAAGTGGCTTATGCCTGTAATCCCAGCACTTTGGGAGGCCGAGGCAGGTGGAATACTTGAGGTCAGGAGTTTAAGACCAGCCTGGCCAACATGGCAAAACCTGTCTCTACTAAAAATACAAAATTTAGCTGGGTGTAGTGGTGTGCACCTGTAATCCCAGCTACTCAGGAGACTGAGGCATGAGAATCACTTAAACCCGGGAGGCAGAGGTTGCACTGAGCTGAGATCATGCTACTATACTCCAGCCTGGGGCACAGAGTGAGGCTCTGTCTCAAACAACAACAGCAACAAAGACTTACATATATAATACCAGTTCAGGGAAACCTTTATATCCCTTTTTTTGTATCCTGATAGTTATTCCCCCATTTTAGAGACATTAATCCCATGAACTACTTTACTTGATTTAAATATAACACATTCCAGAATCTGGGTTTCTTAAACCTATGCCTACCCTTCCTTTATTTCGCTCACATACCACCTCCTGCATAAGATACCAGATCATCTCTAGAGATACCAGAGTCTCTTTTAGTAACCGTGTTTTGGGACGAATCCTAAAAAAATCCCTTGAAATTGTGATTTCTAATTGTTTTCTCTTAAAATGCACAACAATCATAAAAGTGATCATAAACCAATTTCAACTTCTAAGATTGGCCAAAAACATTCATAAGCATCAAGAATGCTTGGATTTTGTTTTTATTTTTGTTTTTCAATTAAACAATAGTGTGATTCAGGATACTGGATCCTTTGTAGAAGAAAAGAAGGGGATAAAATTGTGAAGGGACATACAGTACGCCAAAGCTAATGATAATATGCTATTTTTTAAACGGGTACTGGGCACACAGATGTTCACTGTATTATTAATCTTCATTTATAAAGATTATTTTCTTTCTACTCAATACTTTATAAAAACAGTTTTGAAAACAAAACTAAATACATGGAAACAGTTCTTATTTCCAATTTCCACATTTAAATTATTACAACCTATTTGAAGCAAATTCAAGATGTCTGTTAAATTTTCAAAGCTTACTGAAAGTTTTAGGAAAACCCTGTAAGGGTAATTTTGCCTCTGAAAGACTTTTATCCAAAGTTGCTGTAAGATGCTATTCTAGTGTTACTATGGTAGACTACCCTAAGCAACATTTGAAGGAAAAAAATATCATGCTTCATTTAAAAAATAAACCTTCAAAAACAGCCAGGCACCATCTGTCAGACACAGCATACATTTGTTTATTGCACACCTTCTGAGTAGCAGATGCTTTACCTGTACTTTTGTAAATACAGAGACCAATATACAGTCCCTGCCTTCAGAGAGTTTACAGTCTAACAGGGAAGGAAGACAGGCATATCAGCAATTGATTCTAATGTAAGATAACATTAAATAAGTGCTTATTAGGAGTGTGAACAGCCGCTGCTCCGGAGTTAAAAGAAGTGGACTGGAGCCAGACACCATGGTTCATGCTTATATGCCCAGTGTTTTGGGAGGCTGAGGCAGGAGACCAGACTGGGCAACAAAGCAAGATCCCATCTTAAAAAAAAATTAGGCTGGGAGCGGTGGCTCACGCCTGTAATCCCAGCACACTGGGAGGCTGAGGTGGACAGACCACAAGGTCAAGAGATCGAGACCATCCTGGCCAACATGGTGAAACCCCATCTCTCCTAAAAAAAATACAAAAATTAGCTGGGTGTGGTGGCACGCACCTGTGGTCCCAGCTACTCGGGAGGCTGAGCCAGAAGAATCGCTTGAAGCCCGGAGGTGGAGATTGCAGTGAACCGAGATTGTGCCACTGCACTCCAGCCTGGCGACAGAGCAAGACTCCATCTCAAAAAAAAAAAAAATAGCTGGGTATGATGTCATGCACCTGTAGTTCTAGCTGCTCCGGAGGCTGATGCAGGAGGACTGCTTGAACCCCGGAGTTTGAGGTTACAATGAGCTATGGTTGCACCACTTCACTCCAGCCTGGGTGATAGAGCAAGACCCTGTCTCTAAAAATAAAATAAAATAAAATAAAAAACTAAAGAAGTGGATTGAGGCCTCCCTTAGAAAATAGCATTTACTATGATTAATTCACAGTAGTCTAGAGTCAGCCCCTCACTCTTTCAACTCCAGAATTTGATGTTATGAATGCACCAGATTCAGAGTATCAGACTGATCAGATTTAGAGACAATGACTCACATTTGCCAATTCTCAAAAGTCTAAAGAATTCAAACTAAAGTACTAATTTATGAATTTGCGATAAGAATTATAGCTATTGAATCAATGTGCAAAAATCACAAGCATTCCTATACACCAATAACAGACTTAAAGAGAGCCAAATCAAGAACGAACTGCCTTTCACAATTGCTACAAAGAGAATAAAATACCTAGGAATACAACTAACAAAGAATGTAAGGGACCTCTTCAAGGAGAACTACAAACCACTGCTCAATCAAATAAGAGAGGACACAAACGGAGAAACATTCCATGCTCATGGGTAGGAAGAATCAATATTGTGAAAATGGCCATACTGCCCAAAGTAATTTACAGATTCAGTGCTATCCCCATCAAGCTACCAATAACCTTCTTCACAGAACTGGAAAAAACCACCTTAAACTTCATATGGAACCAAAAGAGAGCCTGCATAGCCAAGACAATTCTAAGCAAAAAGAACAAAACTGGAGGCATCACACTACCTGACTTCAAACTATACTACAAGGCTACAGTAATCAAAATAGCATGGTACTGGTACCAAAACAGAGATATTGACCAATGGAACAGAACAGAGGCCTTGGAGGCAACGCCACACATCTACAACCACCTGATCTTTGACAAACCAGACAAAAACAAGCAATGGAGAAAGGATTCCCTGTTTAATAAATGGTGTTGGGAAAACTGGCTAGCCATGTGCAGAAAGCAGAAACTGGAACCTTCCTGACACCTTACACTAAAATTAACTCCAGATGGATTAAAGACTTAAACATAAGACCTAACACCATAAAAATCCTAGAAAAAAATCTAGGCAAAACCATTCATGACATAGGCATAGGCAAGGACTTCAAGACCAAAACAGCAAAAGCATTGGCAACAAAAGACAAAATAGACAAATGTGACCTAATCAAACTCCAGAGCTTCTGCATAGCAAAAGAAACAGTTATTAGAGTGAATTGGCAGCCAACAGAATGGGAAAAAATGTTTGCAATCTACCCATCTGACAAAGGGCTAATATCCAGAATCTACAAAGAACTAAAACAGATTTACAAGAAAAAAACAAACAAGCCCATACAAAAGTGGGCGAAGGATATGAACAGACACTTTACAAAAGAAGACATGTATGAGGCCAACAAACATATGAAAAAATGCTCATCATCACTGGTCACTAGAGAAATGAAAATAAAAACCACATTGAGATACCATCTCACGCCAGTTAGAATGGCGATCATTAAAAAATCTGGAGACAATAGATACTGGAGAGGATGTGAAGAAATAGGAACACTTTTACACTGTTGGTGGGAGTGTAAATTAGTTCAACCATTGTGGAAGACAGTGTGGTGATTCCTCAAGGACCTAGAAATAGAAATTCCGTTTGACCCAGCAATCCCATTACTGGGTATATATCCAAAGGATTATAAATTGTTTTATTATAGACACATGCACACGAATGTTCATTGCAGCACTGTTTACAATAGCAAAGACTTGGAACCAACCCAAATGCCCATCGATGATAGACTGGACAGGGAAAATGTGGCACACATATGCCATGGAATACTATGCAGCCATGAAAACAATGAGTTTGTGTCCTTTGTAGGGACA
>CAUYLG010041806.1:0-17677 GCA_963573385.1 Cacajao melanocephalus
AGAGAGAGAGAGACTCTGTATGTTTGGGAAAAATTAAGGGAAGAGAACAAGAGTCTCTGTGGTAATCCAGAGAAAGCTCCTAGGTCTGGTCCAAGATTATCAAGGTGATACCTGTACGAGACTGCAAGAACTACAGCATTACTTAACTTAGGATGTTCCCTAAAGCAGATGCAGCTTAGATCACAACATCAAGTCGTTTCAAATATCTGGAAAGCCTTCCCAAGATGGATGAATACAAATAAGCCCAGACAGTGAAGACTGCAATAAATGCCTAACTCTTCAATGCCCAGATACCAAAGGATATCTACTAGCATCAATGCCATCCAGGGAAACATGACCTCACCAAATGAAGGAAATAAAGCACTAGGAATTAATCCTGAAGAAATAGAGATATGTGATCTTTCAGACAGAGAATTCAAAATAGCTATGTTGAGGAAACTCAAAGAAAATCAAGAAAACATAAAGAAGGAATTCAGAATTCCATCAGATAAATTTAACAAGGAGATTGAAATAATTTAAAAGAATCAAGCAGAAATTCTGGAGCTGAAAAATACAATTGCCATACTGAGGAATGCATCAGCATCCTTTAGTAGCAGAATTAATCAAACAGAATAAAAAATTAGCGAGCTTGAAGACAGGCTATTTGAAAATACACAGTCCGAGGGGAAAAAAGAACAATGAAGCATGCCTACTGGATCTAGAAAATAGCTGCAACAGGGTAGATCTAAGCGTTAGTGTCCTTAAAGAACAGGTAGAGAAAGAGATAGAGGTAGAAAGTTCATTCAAAGAGATAATAACAGAGAACTTCCCAAACTGAGAGAAAGATATCAATATCCAAGTACAAGAAGGTTATAGAACACCAGGCAGATTTAACCCAAAAACTACCTCAAGGCATTTAATAATCAAGCTCCCATATGTCAAGGGATCCTAAATGCAGCAGGGGAAAAGAAACAAGTAACATACAATGGAGTTCCAATACATTGGGCAGCAGACTTTTCAATGGAAACCTTCCATGCCAGAAGAGAGTATGATGACATATTCAAAGCACTGAAGGAAAATAAGTTTTACCTTAGAATATTATATCCAGCAAAAATGTCCTTCAAACAAAAAAAAAAAAAAAGAAAGATGACTTTTCCAGACAAACAAAAGCTGAGTGATTTCAACAGTGCCAGGACTGTCCTATAGGAAATGATAAAGGGAATATTTCAACCAGCAAGAAAAGGACATTGATGAGCAATAAATAATCACCTGTACAAAACTCACTGGTAATAATAAATGCACAGAAAAACACAGAATATTATCACACTGAAACTGTGGTGTAGAAACTACCCTTATCCTAAGTAGAAACACTAAATGATGAACCAATCAAAAATAATAACTACAAATACTTTTCAAGACATAGTCAGTACAATAAGACATAAATAGAAACAACAAAAAGTTAAAAAGAAGTTAAGATGTAGAGATTTCATTAGACTTCTTTTTGTTCATTTGTTTGTGCAAATAATGTCAAGGTGTTATCAGGTTAAAATAATGGGTTATAAGATAGTATTTGCAAGCCCCATGATAACCTCAAACCAAAAAACATGAAAAAGCAAGAAACTAAATCACATAACTAGAGAAAATCACCTTCACTAGAGGAAGACAGGAAAAGAAAAAAGGAAGAAAAGAGAGAAGAAAGAGAAGACCAGAAACAAATAAATGACAGAAAAAAGTCTTTATTTATCAATAAAAAATTGAATGTAAATGAACTAAACTCTTCAGTCAAAAGACATAGACTGACTGAATGGATGAAAAAAACAAGACCCATTGATCTGTTGCCTAAAAGAAATATACTTCCCCTATAAAGGCACAAATAGACTGAAAATAAAAGGATGGAAAAAGATATTCCATGATAATGAAAACAAAAAAAGGGCAGGAGTTACTGTACTTATATTACAGAAAATAGACTTCAAGGCAAAAACTGTAAGAAGAGACAAAACGGGTCATTCTATAATGATAAAAGGGTCAATTCAGCAAGAGACTATAACAATTTTAAATATATATATATGTATTTAACACTGTAGCACCCAAATGTATAAAGGATATGCTATTAGAGGTAAAGAGAGAAGTCCCAACAGAATAATAGCTGGAGACTTCAACACCCCAATTTCAGTATTGGACAGATCTTCCAGACACAAAATCAACAAAGAAATATTGGACTTAGTCTGCACTATAGACAAGATGGATCCAATATATATCTGCAGAAATTTCATCCAAGAGCTGCAGAATATGCATTCGTTTCCTCAGTACATGAATTATTCTTAAGGATAGACCATATGTTAGGTCACCAAACAAGTCTTAAAACATTCAAAAAAACTTAAATAATATCAAGCACCTTCTCTGACCACAATGGAATAAAACTAGAAATTAATAACAAAAAGAACTTTTAAAACTATACAAATACATGGAAACTAAATAATATGCTCCTAAATGACCAGTAGATCAATGAAGAAATTAAGAAGGAAATTGAAAATTTTCTTGAAACAAAGATCATGAAAATTCAATATACCAAAATCTATGGGATACTGCAAAAGGAGCACTAAAAGGAAAGTTTGTAACTCTATGTGCCCACATCAAAAAGAGGAAGAACTTCAAATGAACAATCTGCTGATGCATCTTAAAGAACTAGGAAAGCAAGAGCAAACTAAACCCAAAATTAGTAGAAGAAAAGATTTAAGAAAGATCAGAGCAGAAATAAAATAAAATTGAAATGAAAGAAAAACAATTCAAAAGATCAACTAATCAAAAAGCTTTTTTAAAGTTAAACAAAATTGACAAACCTTTAACCAGATGAAGAAAAAAAGACAGAAGATCTAAATAAATAAAATTAGAAATAAAAAAGTGAGACATTAAAACTGATACTGCAGAAATTCAAATGATTATTATTGGCTACTATGGGCATTTATATGCCAAAGAATTGGAAAACTGAGAAGAACTGGACAAATTCCTAGCCACATACCTACCCAGATTGAACCAAGAATAAATGCAAAACCTGAACAGATCAATAACAAGTAACAAGATCAAAGACATAATAAAAAGTCTCCCACTAAAGAAAAGCCGACGACCTGATGTCTTCGCTGCTGAATTCTACTAAACATTTAAAGAATTAATACTAATCTACTCAAACTATTCAAAACAATAGAAGAGAAAGGAATACTTCCAAATTCATCCTATGAGGACAGTATCACCCTGACACTAAAACCAGACAAAGACACATTAAAAAAAACTACAAGTAAGTATCTCTGATGAATATTGATGCAAAAATCCTCAACAAAATACTAGAAAACTGAATTCAACAATATTTTAGAAAGATCATTTATCCTGATGAAGAGGAATTTATCCCTGGGATGCAAAGATAATTCAACATACACAAATCAATCAGTGTGATACATCATATCAATAAAATGAAGGATAAAAGCCATACGATCATTTTAATTGATGCTGAAAAAGCATTTGATAAAATTCATAATAAAAATCTTCAAAAACTGGGACTAGATGGAACATAGCTCAATGTAATGGAAGCGGTATGTGACAGACCTACAGATGGTATCATATTGAATGGGGAAAAACTGAAAACCTTTCCTCTAAGATTTGGAACACAACGAAGATGTCCACTGTCACCACTGTTATTCAACATAGTACTGGAAACCCTCTCTAGAGCAATCAGACAAAAGAAAGATATAAAAAGTATTCAAACTGGAAAAGAAGAAGTAAAATTATTCTTGTTTGCAGATGATATGATCTTATATTTGGAAAAACCTAAAGACTTCACAGGAAAACTATTAAAACTGATACTTAAATTCAGTAAAGTTGCAGGATACAAAATCAACATACAAAAATTAGTAGCATTTCTATGTACCAACAGTGAACAGTCTAAAACAACACTGATGAAATAAACTGAAGAAGGCACCAAACAAAGGGAAAACATTCCATGTTCATGAATCGGAAGAATCAGTATTGTTAAAATATCCATACTACCCAAAGGAATCTACAAATTCACTGTTATCTCTACAGAAATACCTGTATTTTTTCTATTTCTGTGACAGTCTTCACAGAAATAGAAAAAAAAAAAAAACTCTAAAATTTATATGGAACTACAAAAGACCCAGAATAACCAAAGCTATCCTAAGCAAAAAGAACAAAACTAGAGGAATCACATTACCCGACTTCAAATTATACTACAGAGCTATAGTAGCCAAAACAGCATGGTACTGGCATAAAAACAGACACACAAATCAACAGAACAGAATAGAGAAGCAGAAACAAAATCCACAACCTACACTGTACTCATTTTTGACAAAGGTGCCAAGAGCATACACTGGGGAAAAGACAGTCTCTTCAATAAATAGTGCAGGGAAAATGGATATCCATATGCAGAAAAATGAAACTAGATCCCTATCTATCACCATACACAAAAATCAAATCAAAATTGATTAAAGGTTATATCTAAGACATCAAACTGTGAAACAAGTACAAAAAAATTGAGGAATATCTCCAGGACGTTGATCTGGGCAAAAGTTGTTTGAGCAATACCCCACCCACACAGACAACCAAAGCACATGTGAACGAATGGGATCACATCAAGCTAAAAAGCTTCTGCACAGCCAAGGATACAATCAACAAAGTGAAGAGACAACTTACAGAATGGGAGAAAATATTTGCCAACTGTTCATCTGACAAGGGATTAATAACCAAAATGTATAAAGAGTTCAAACAACTCTATAGGAAAAGGTCTAATAATCTGATTTTAAAAATGGAGAAAAGATTTGAATAGACATTTCTCAAAAGAAGACATACAGATGGCAAACAGGCATATTAAAAGGAGCTCAATATCATTAATCATCTGAGAAATGAAAATAAAAACTACAATGAGATATCATCTTGCCCTGGTTAAAATGACTGATATCCAAAAAACAGGCAATAACAAATGCTGGTGAGGATGTGGAGAAAAGAGAACCCTTGTACACTATTGGTGGGAGTATAAATTAGTACAACTATGGAGAACAGTTTGGAGGCTCCACAAGAAACTAAAACTTGAGCTCCCATGTGATCTAGCAATCCCACTGCTGGGTGTATACCCAAAAGAAAGGAAATCAGTATATCAAAGAGATATCTGTGTTCCTATGTTTGTTGCAGCACTGTTTATAATAGCTAAGATTTAGAAGCCACCTAAGTGTCCAACAATAGGTGAATGGATAAAGAAAATGTGGTACTTACACACAATGGAGTACTATTCGGCTATAACAAAGGACAAGACCCAGCCATTTGCAACAACATGGATGGAACTAGAGATTATTATGTTATGTGAAATAAGCCAGGCACAGAAAGACAAATGTTGCATGTTCTCTCTTATTTGTGGGATCTAAAAATAAAAACAATTGAACTCATGGGCGTAGAGAGTAAAGGGATGGTTACCAGAGGCTGAGAAGGGTAATGGAGGGCTGAGTGGAGGTAGGGATAGTTAACAGATTAAAAAAAACAAAAAAGAATGAATTAGACCTACTATTTGATAGCACAACAGAGTGACTATGGTCAATAATAACTTAATTGTACATTTTAAAATAAAGAATGTAATTGGATTGTTTGTAATTCAAAGGATAAATGCTTGAGGGGATGAATACCCCATTCGATATCCCCATTCCCCAAGTGCTGATTTCACATTTTATGCCTATATCAAAATATCTCATGTACTCCATAAATACATACACCTGTTACGTACCCACAAAACTTTTTTTAAGTAAATAAAAAGTTTGAGGTGGGAGGCGGGGCTCTTCTAGAATAAAAGAAACATAATGAACATGACAAATACATGAGCAGTCTCATAAATACACTGGATTCTGATTGGGAAAAAAGGCAAGAAGTTATTTAGAAAAAATTAAGAAATTGAAATATGAAGAGTGTATAAGATAATACTAGGGGTTGCTTCTAATTTGTTAGTTGTGATTATGTATGAGAATGTCTTCACTTTTTTTGGATGGATGCTGAAGTATTTAAGGGTTAAAATCAAAAAGTTTATATTTGTAAAGGCTCCAACAACAAAATACATACACAAACAGAGATGAAGTAAATACAGCAATTATTTACAAATTTAAATTTAGTGTCTGGACTTTTTAGAATATAAGTTCAAATACATAAATTTAAATTGTTTTGGAATCAATTAGATGGGATGCTCTTAAACATTATGTTTTGGTACAGTGAGGTTTTTCCTAGTAAACGGACATTAGCATCTATCTGGAGAAAAGATATTGTAAATAAAGGATTTTCTCAGTTTTGTGTCAAGAATACAGATAATATATTTGAATAGAAGAGTATATTTAACTTATAGAGAGCCAAACTTCAAACATAACATTCATCCTCTAGGCCAGTGAATGATTGAGAGACAGAGAGAGAGAGAGAGAGAGAGAGAGAGAGAGAGAGATGGAGAGAATACCAATATATATTAAACATTAAGTACTTAATACTTGTGCTTAAGTGTTTTGTGTGCATTATCTCATTTAATCTTCACACTGTCCTAAGAGGTGGACACTATTAGTTCTACTTTTCAGAGGAAGAAAGTGAGACGTGGAGGGACTAGCAGTTTATTCATTTAGCTGCTTGAAACTAGAGCCAAGATTTGACTACAGGTCTACCCGTGATTAAAACTGAGAAATTCACCAGCTGAGAAAAGTTCCAGAGAGTCTACATAGCCCTAATATTGCTTTAACTTAGTTTTTCTCAATGAGGAGAGTTTGAAGGAAATTTTAGTTATGATTACCAGGGAGTGGTGAGGAAACAGAATATGCACAGGCATACCTCAGAGACATTGTGGATTTGGTTTCAGACCGTTGCAATAAGGGTAATATCACAATAAAGTGAGGCAAATTAATTTTTTGGTTTCCCAGCATACATAAAATTTGTGTCTACACTTTACTGCAGCCTATTAAGTGTGCAACATCATTATGTCTTTAAAATACAACATACATACCTTAATTTTAAAATGCTTTCTTTCAAAAAAATGCTAGCAATCATCCGAGCCTTCAGTGAGTCATTAATCTTTTTGCTAGGGGACGGTCTTGCCTCAATGTTGATGGCTGCTGACTGATCAGGGTAGTGGTTGCTGAAGGTGAGGGTGGCTGTGGAAATTTCCTAAAATGAGACAACAATGAAGTTTGTCACATCAATGGAGTCTTCCTTTCACAAGAGGTTTCTCTGTAGCGTGCAATGCTGTTTGATAGCATTTGTCCACATCAGAACCATTTTCAAAATAGGAGCCAATCCTCCCAAACCTTGCTGCTGCTTCATTGACTACATTTATGGAATATTCTAAATTCTTGTTGTTATTTCAACAATGTTCACAGAATCTTTACCAGGAGTAGATTCCATCTCAAGAATCCACAAATTCTTTTTAATTTTAATTTTAAGTTCTGGGGCACATGTGCAGCATGTGCAGGTTTGTTACATAGATAAACATGTGCCATGGAAGTTTGCTGCACCTATCAACCCATCACCTAGGTATTAAGCCCAGCATCCATTGGCTATTTTTCCTTAATGCTTTCCCTCCATCGACCCCACCCAACAACAGGCCCCAGTGTGTGTTTGTTCCTTCCCTGTGTCCATCTGATCTCATTGTTCAGCTCCCACTTTTAAGTGAGAACATGCAGTGTTTGGTTTTCTGTTCCTGTGTTACTTTGCTGAGGATAATGGCTTCTAGCTCTATCCTTGTCCCTGCAAAGGAAACAATCTCATTTTTTATGGCTGCATAGTATTCCATGGTATATATGTACTACATTTTCTTTATCTAGTTTATCACTGACGGGCATTTGGATTGTCAATAATCCACTTTCTTGGCTCATTTGTAAAAAGCAACTGCTTCTTTGTTTAAGTTTTATCATGAGATTACAGCTATTCAGTCACATCTTCAGGCTTCATTTCTATCTATAGTTCTCTTGTTATTTCTACTACATCTGCAGTGACTTCCTCCACTGAAATCTTGAATTCCTCAAAGCCATCTATGAGCGCTGAAATTCACTTCTTCCAAACTCCTGTTAATGTGCTATTTTGACCTCCTCTCATGGATCATGAACGTTCCTGATGGCATCTAGAATGGTGAATCCTTTCCATAATGTTTTAAATTTACTTTGCCCAGATCCATCAGCGGAATCACTATCTAGGGCAGATATCGCCTTATGAAATGTATTTTTTACATAATAACACTTGAAAGTTGAAAATGCTCCTTGATCCATGAACTACACAATGAACATTGTGCTAGCATGCATAAAAACATTAATCTCATTGTACATCTCCATCAGAATTCTCCAGTAACCAGATGTTTTGTCAATGAGCAGTAGTATTTTGAAAGAAATCTTTTCTAAACAGTAGATCCCAACCGTGGGCTTAAAATATTCAGCAAACCATGCTGTGAATAGATGTGCTGTCATCTAGGCTTTGTTGTTCCATTTATTGACCTTAGGAAGAGAAGATTTAGCATAATTCTTAAGGGCCCTAGGATTTTTAGAATGATAAATGAGCATTGGCTTCAACTTAAAGTTCCTAGATGCATTATCCCCTAACAAGAGAGTCAGCCTGTCCTTTAAAGTTTTGAAGCCAGGCATCGACTTCTCCTCTGTAGCTATGAAAGTCCTAGATGGCATCTTCTTTGTCTACATTGGAAATCTGTTGTTTAGTGTAGCCACCTTCACCAATGGTGTTAGCTAGATCTTCTGGATATCTTGCTCCATCTTCTACATCAGCACTTGCTGCTTTACCTTGTACTTTCATGTTATAAAGACAGGTTCTTTCCTTAAACTTCATGATCCTTCTGCTACTTTTAAACTTTTCTTCTGCAGCTTCCTGACCTCTCTCTCAGCCTTCATGAATGGAATACAGTTGGGGCCTTGCTCTGAATTGGTCTGGTTTAAGGGAATGTTCTGGGCTGGTTTGATCTTCTGCCTAGACCACTAAAATTTTCTCCATACCAGCAATAGGGCTGTTTCACGTTAGTATTCATGTGTTCACTGAAGTAGCACTTTGCATTTTTTTCAAGGATTTTTCTTTTGCATTCACAGTTTGGTTAACTATTTGGCACAATAGGCCTACCTTTTTGTTTGTCTCAACTTTCAACATGTCTTCCTCACTAAACTTAATCATTTCTAGCTTTTGATTTAAAGTGAGAGATTTGCAACTCTTCCTTTCACTTGAACTTAGAAGGCATTGCAGGGTTACTAATTGGCTTAATTTCAATATTATTTTGTCTCAGGGAATAGGGAGGCCCAAGGAGAGGGACAGAGAGGGGAATGACTGGTTGGTAGAGCAGTCAGAACAGATACAACATTTATTAACTTCATCATCTTATATGAGCATGGTTCATGGCTCCCCAAGACAATTATAATAGTAACATTAAAGACCACTGAACACAGATTACTATACAGATTAATAATAATGAAAAAATTTGAAATAGTTCAATAATTGCTGAAATGTGACACAAAGTCATGAAATGAGCACACGCTGTTGGAACAACGGTGCTGATAGACTTTCTGAGTCAGGGTTGCTGCAATTATTCATTTTGTAAAAAACACAGTATCTGTGAAGCATAATAAAACAACATATGCCTGTGCTAACTGAGAAACATAATATGTCAAAGCATCTCACAAGCAGGGAAAAGAATGAGGCTCTGGGATAGAATGGTTGACCTAAGATCTCATTGCTGGAGACCAGCTTCAAACCAAGATCTGGTTGTATCCCCAGGCTAACCTCTTGGCCACAGGGACCCCTGACCTGTTCGCTTGTAATGTGAGAAACTGGAAGTCTACATAAAACTTCAGAACCTGCAACATAATTTGAAACAAAAAAACACTGCAAAAGTCAAGGAGAGTCTCTGGATGTTGCAAATGATCCATTCTAAGATTAAAGCCCCTTGAGCTATCTCTAGATTTTGAAAGTTTGAAAAAACTAAGTAGACTCCTCCAACCAAGTTGATTCCTGCACATTAGCTGTAAATTTCAGCAAACATACCTTGCTTGGGATCCCGCACTGGGGGTGATGAGAAGTCAGGCTACAGGAGCAAGGCTGTGTCCTGGGGAGGCTCAGTCACACTGAGAAGTGAGATTCTTCTAAGACAAGAAGAGTGTTGGGACTAGATAGTACATTACCCTTTTTAAAATTTTTTTAGTTTTTGATTGCTTTGTGACAAATTACCACACATTTAGTGGCTTAAAGCAATACTCACTTATTAGTTCCCAGTTCTATAGGTCAGAAGTCCAGCAGGATAGGTCTGAATTCTCTGCTCCAACTGAAGTCAAAGTGTCAGCCACTGTGTTATCATCTGGGGCTTGGGTCTCCTACCAAGGTTATTCTTGTGATTGACAGAATCTACTTCCTTGTGATTGTGGGATTGCAGTCCCTGTTTCCTCGCTGGCTATTAGCTGGGAGCACTCTCAGCTTCTAGAAGCTGCCCACATTCTTCCTGTGGCCTCCATATTTAAGCTAGCAATGGCACATCAAATCCTTCTCTGACTTCTGGCTAGGTGCGGTGGCCCACACCTGTAATCCCAGCACTCTGGGAGGCTGAGGTGGGCTGACTACCTGTGGTCAGGAGTTCAAGCCCAGGCTGGCCAACATGGTGAAATCCCAGCTCTACTAAAAAACACAAAAATTAGCTGGGTGTGGTGGCATGCACCTGTAATCCCAGCTATTTGGGAGGCTGAGGCAGGAGAATCGCATGAACCTGGGAGGCAGAGGTTGCAGTGAGCCAAGATTGCATTACTGCACTCCAGCCTGAACAACAGAGCAAGACACTGTCACAAAAAAAAAAAAAAATCCTTCTCTGACTTCTGCTGCTACTGGCAGCCAAAGTAAACTCTGTTTTTAAAGGGTTCACCTGATTGGGTCAGGCCCACTGGAATAACTTCTGTATCTTAAGGTCAACTGACTTGGGACTTTACATCTGTGAAATCCCCTCACAGCAAAACCCAGGTTAGTGTTTGGTTGAGTAATCTGGGAATCTTGGGAATCATCTTTGGAATCCTGCCACCATGGTTTTAGAAAGGTCAGTCTGGCTATAGTGCGGATAACATATTGGGAGGGACAAGATTGACAGCAAGGGGGATCTATTAAAAGCTGTTGAAATCATCCTGAAAGACACAGGAATAGGCTTTAGATTACTAAAAAATGATTGAGACACAGTGTAAAGAATTCTTGCTGACTGATTAGTTGTGGGAGGGAGAGGAGGGAGAGTCAAGGAGGACTCCCAGGTTTTGCCTCGAACAACTGAGTAAGTGATGTTGCCATCCACAGAGATACTGTAGATAAACAGGTTTTGTAGCAGAAGAAAATGAATTCTTACTCTTCATGTTGAGTTTGAAAAGAAGACATCCAAATGGATGATAAAAATGGAGGGATCATTGGTTAATGCAGGGGTTCTCCATGGGAGTGATTTGGCCCCACAGGGGACAGTTGGCCGTGTCTGAAGACATTTTTGGTTGCTGTAATAGTGGAGGCGTTATCCACACTGAGCAGGTAGAAAGCAGGAGTACTGCTAAAAATCCCACAGCACACAGGACAGCAAAGATCTACCCAGCCCCAAATGTCAATTGTGCTGAGGTTGACAAACAAACCCTGAACCAGAGGCCAGAACTCAAAGCCACAGGAGTGAATAAGAGGGCCCAGAATACAGCCCTGCAGAACCTCAGCCTCAGAGTAAGGCAAGCCAGCCCAGAGCCCGAGAAGAAGCCAGAGAAGGGGAGGTCAACCATAAGGACAGTGTTGAAAAGCAGGTGGAGAAAGAGATGTTGATTCGAAAAGGAGTCAAGCAAAATGAGGAGTAAAAGTGATCATTGGATTTACGATGACCAAGGCCACCAGAGACTGTGCCTGAGCAGTTTCAGTTGAGTTGTTGGGGTGGGTGTCCATCTGAGCTGAGTGAAGAGCATGCTTTTGAGAGAGGAGGATGGGGCAGCAGCCACCACAAACCAGGCTTCTGAAGACCTGGAGACACTTCAAAAGGGATGTAGGTTGAAAAGATTTCTTACCATGGAGAGAACTGAGATTGTCAAATGCTGAGGGGGAAGAGGAGAGAGAGGAGGAGATCACTGAGTGAGGCCCCTGAGAAAAGTGTGAGAACAGAACTAAGGGCACATCGTCTTTCAAGGGCCCTGCCAGCGAGCACCCCTTAAGTGCTGAATCCCAGCTGTGCACTTGAGTCCCAGTCCTGCCCAGGAAAGACTGGCCTGATGATGGAGAAGGAGAAGAGGTAACCCCAGCAATAGGTATAGATGCAGCTATAGGTGGGCTTGACAGTTTGAAAGATCAAAGACTGGGGAGGCTTATCCTCCATGTAGGCAGCAGGGGTCACTTTTGAGAATAAAGGAGAAGGAAATGGATCAGAGGCTTAAGCTGGGGTTGGGTGGCTGTTCTGTTTAGACAACCCAGCAGGACTCTCAGGCAGGGCACAGTCTTTTTCCTTGTTATTTCTCTCCCAAGATTTTTTATATGTGTCTTGGAAAAAGTCATCAAAGTTCCATGCAAGACCATTTAAGGGTTAATACACTTTCCCCCAAAATGATTGCACTCTCTCTACTGTAATTATTTTTTGAGTCGAATGAAAGAAAAGGAAACTACCACAGTGGAGATATATGTGGCACAAATTTTAATAATTTCTGTAAAGTGTAATTGAGGAAAATTACAGAAAGGTTTATTTGATTTTCTTAGAGGTCCTGAAACTCATGAGTGTTATAGAGTTATAGTATTAACAGAAAGAAAGGCTATTCAAATTAAAGAGAATTTGGAAAGAGCTGTCATCTTTAAAAAAAAAAATCCTTTACATTGAAAAAGATGACCCAAGCTATTCTTTAAAATTCAACATCTCTGATTTTATTCTCACAGTACTGCAGTTAACTACAGATAAAATTAGTTCTTCCTGTCAAATCGTTGTGTTATTCCACCAAAACAGGTGTCTTCTACATTCGCAGTCTTGGACAATGGAAATCCCTGACAAGGAGCGGCGGCTTTTGTCCAGTACTTCAGCCGCTAGAAAGCCTGGACGGCAGGGCAGGGTAGAATCCCGCCCTGCGGGTCGCCCTGCCCGTCTGGCTGCAGCTCCCACCTTCTAACTCTCTCTGGGATTATTTGTGTCAAGGCAGAGCTGTGCAGCCTCTGTAATGTTCCATCCTTATCAAGCACCGACTCAAAAACTGCATCCTAATCAGCAGCCGTTTCAAAATTCCAGATGTGGAGCCATCCCAGACCCTCTGGCAAGCTCTGGAAGGGTGTTATGGGAGGAAAGTGAGTGTCTGTAGGCGCGGAGTGGGTTTGCACCATAAGGAGAGGATCCAAGTCATGTTTGCAACGCATGTGCTGGGGGAAAGACACTTTCTTCAAGAGGCAGTCACCAAAAAGCTTCTCACAGCTACAGAAAACAGCATGGTTTCAACTGAGGAGGCACTGGAAATCGTTAAGCCGAGTGGCAGGCGGCACTGGCTGCTCTTTTGGGTGGAAGCAACAGACTGTGGCCACCTGAGAAGCAAGAAGAGGTGTGTCTTCGCGGTGTCCCCGCAACCATCCCTGAAATGATGGGGATAGGAGGGGAGGGTCGCTTCCTAAAAGGTACCTGGGACCCCCACAACTAGCATTCCTTTGACAAAAATTAGAAATCTTTGGGAAAGGGGGAAGGAAATGGGGGCAGTGTCTAACCGAGAAGCCGACCTCAAAGAAAAATTTCGGGGCCTTTCTTTTCTGTTCACTGCCTCGGGAACTGCCTTCGTTTCACCCACCACTTCCGAAGGGGCTTCACTTTTAAGGGGAGAGGCCAACGTCCCAACAGAAGGTCTCTCGCTTCTGTCATTTGCTAAGTTGCTCCATAAATTAGTTGCTTTACATAAAATTTGGGACTACAATCTGGGAGGCCTAGGGGCTGCACCACCAGTAAGTCGCTGACTCAAACCCAGCCCTTTAATCCCCAAACAAACTCTCTCCTCAATCGACCAGGGGGCCCCAACCAACAAGCCTCCTCCACTGCCAAAAGTCAATAAGGGCTGGCCCTTTTGTTTTTCAAATGAATTGAAATTAGATCCACAGACCCTCATAACGCTGGGGAATGCCCAGGGCGAGGCCAGTTTCCAGGAGGTCAGCTCCAATCCCGCGGGCAGGAATGTCGGGGGGATGGGGACGTCTCCTGAACTCTGAGCCTTGAGCACCAGGCCTGCATTTTCGTCTCTTTGGCACAGGTACCCGACTCGGAGTCCGGGAGACCGGCGCTCTTCCCAGGTATCCAGCCCAGCAGGGCGCGTCTGCCTGGGTCCTTCCTCCGCCACCCTACAGCGCGGGGAGGAGGGAAGGCCTAGGGCCGGGCAGCGTGTGGTTGGAGGGTGGGTGGAGAACCCAGGCTGCAGCAACCCCGGGAGGCAGAAGGACAGGACGGCTGGTGTCGGACGCAAGGCAGAAACATCCCTGTTTTCTGCGCGCCCTCCGACACCCAGCAGAGAGCTTTGCCGCCCTCCGCACTAAGCGCCTGGGGCCACTGCGCGGAGAAATCTGGCGCGGCCCCGGACTCCCGGGCTTGGGAAAAGCAAGGACTGCTCTGGACGGCTGGGGAGTCCGAGGCTTCCAGGGCTGCGACCCTCTACTTGGTAGCGCGACTTCGGCGCAGAGGTCAGTCCGCTGCCTTTGCGCGGTGATGGCGCGAGGACTCCAGACGACCCCAGAGCAACTGTCCACGCCCAGCCTCGCGTTCGCCGCGCCACTTCCCTCTGCGGCTCTGGCCTGGAGACCTACGGGCTTCATTGCGATCTCTTGCGCAGTATTGTCGCCCTCTACCCCCAGCCCCGAGTCTCGGGTAACACAGGGGCCCCGGCGAGGCGGGTTTCCCTGCGGCGAGATGTCCCCAGGCGAGCAAGGGGCCCCGCGCGTTGGACGGGGCTCCCAAGCCCCAGCCCTGGGGGCCCTAGGGAGTCGGAGTGCCGTCCAGGGCAGTCCGGACTGCGGGACCCATGAAGGCAGAAAAGGCGGTAGAACTTAAGGTCCCTGCAGCCAATACCGCAAGCGACTGTGGACTCGGGACGCATCGCCCAAGGAGGAAGGGGAAATCAGAGGGGCGTCTGGTCCGGAACGTGTCAAGATCTAGGAGGGGCGGAAAACTGACACCACGGCGGCGAGGACCAGGATTTCGCCACTCCTGGGCTGCCGGGGGAGGGGCTCACCCCATCACTCTCCACCGGCTCTGGCCTCGATGGCATTTAAAGGGCGGAGTGCTGGGCCGGGCTGGTGGCACCCCGGCGCTGCTGGTGGCCACGCTGGATGGGTCGCCCTTGAGCTTCGGTGCGGTGCCGCCGGCCCAGACGAGGGAGCGGCTGGACATGGCCACTTACTGCGACTACCCGGGCCCCTCCTCAGTCTCACCGGGCCAGGTCGGAGCCGTTGCACAGCCCCCCGGCTATGCGCATGGTGATCTGGGCGCGGCAGACGGGGGCCCTCGCCTGCGGGTGAACACGCCCGCGCTCAGCCCCAAGTCCTGTGCTTCAGGCCCTGGGCTCGAGCCGCCCTACGCCACCCCCGGCTATGGGGCTTCCGGCCCGCTCCTCGGCGCCCCGGGCGGCCTGGTGGGCGCCGACCTCGCCTGGCTGAGCCTCTCGGGCCAGCAGGAGCTGCTGAGGCTGGTGCGGCCGCCCTACTCGTACTCGGCGCTCATCGCCATGGCCATCCAGAGCGCGCCGCTGCGGAGGCTGACGCTCAGCCAGATCTACCAGTACGTGGCGGGCAACTTCCCCTTCTACAAGCGCAGCAAGGCGGGCTGGCAGAACTCCATCCGCCACAACCTGTCGCTCAACGACTGCTTCAAGAAGGTGCCCCGCGACGAGGACGACCCAGGTAACAGCGGCGCGCCGCTCGCCCCGTCAGGGATTCCCCGTCTTTCCGCCGGGTCGCCGGCACTCCAGGGGTGGGAGCGACCTTGGACTACCTAATTCCTCCCTGCACGATGTGGGATACTCGGGGGTTGGCGCGGGGGAGAAGTGGGAGTCGTGCTTGGCTCCGAGGTTCTGAGACAGCGGCAGAGCCCACAGGCCCGCGTTTCCAGTGCAGCGGTCCGGAGCTGTAAGTCTCTGCGCGCTGCTTGGGAGGAAGAAGCCGGAGAGCCAGTACGCTGGGTGACATTGGGAGTTACTCAACTTCCCTGGGCCTCAGTGCCCTACCTGGTAAAATGGGAAAGAGAGCGTCTACCCTAAGGACGGGCAACACAAATGGGATGCCTGTATGGAAAGCACTGGCGCCTACTTGGGGGCGCGGCGTGGTCTGCGCTGCTCTCGGCAGAGCGGCTGGCGGAGTCCCACGGTTGGCATCCACAGGCCTTCCTTAACCTTCGCGGGCTCTGCCTTGCCCAGGGCCCCCCTCCTCCTTCTTTCTGGGTTGCCACCTTCTTCCCAGTCCGGCTGTGGATGCTCGTCGGGTGCAGAGTGCTCGGCAAGGGTTGGGATAGGGGCGAGATTCAGACCCTCTGCAAGGGCTGGCGGGGCATCTTTCTGAAGCTGACCGCCTCACTCACACCACGGTCCGTCAAATCTAGAACTTTCTGAACTGCGTGTTTCTTCTTCTACAGGTAAAGGCAATTACTGGACCCTGGACCCCAACTGCGAGAAGATGTTTGACAAAGGGAACTTCCGAAGGAAGAGGAAAAGGAGAGCTGAAGCCAGCGCGGCCGCGCCCTCCGGAGCCAGGAGCCGGGGAGGGGCCGAGGCACCCTCGCTAGAGCCCCAGGGCGCGGCTTGCGGGGACCTGCAGGCCTCGCCCTCTCAGTCCGCCCCCGAGGCCGCCACCTGCTTCTCGGGTTTCGCCTCCGCTATGAGCGCTCTGGCTGGCGGCCTTGGCACCTTCCCCGGGGGCCTGGCAGGCGACTTTTCTTTCGGGAGGCCGCTGACAACGGTCGCCACCCACGATTCCCAGGCCCTTCTCCCCTCGCCTGGCTTCGCCCCTGGCCACCAGACCACGGCCACTGGCTTCCGGGTCAGTCACCTCCTTTACAGCCGGGAAGGGACCGAAGTTTGAAGGGAGGCTGGAGACTAGCCCGGTGCGTGTCCAGAGGTGCTGAGCTCAGGCCTCCGGTTTCCCCTGTGACAGCCCCACGTGTTGGTGCCAAAGGCCTCAGTGCCATGGGAGGAAGCGCAAAGCCAGGGCGGCCCGGCCAGCAGGGAGCTGGGCTGAGCAGCGCCTGGGCCTCGGTGTAGCTGGCCTGTCCGCTGTGCACCTCTCACCCAGGCGACCTCCAGAGCCTCTCTGCTCTTCCTCTAAGCCCAGCCCTCTTGGGTCTCTAGAGCCTGTGCTCTCTAGGAATGTGCCTTGAAGGGGCGATGGGTTGGCGCTCAGCTCCAATGTTTCCCAAAGAGGATGGCTGACCCCAAAAAGCCTTAGAGCAGGTGGGAGGAAGATGGGCTGCAGGAGCAGTGAGGGCGATTTCCACCTCCGCCCAGCCTGGCCTACCTGGCTCAGGGCCTTCCCTCCTGCTTCGGGGAGGCTCCTGCAGTGGCTGCAGTGGCGGGGGGGGGGGGGGGGGGGGGGGCCAGGGCGCAGCCCCCCCCGCGGGGGGGGCCGGGGGGGCCCGCCCCCGGCCGGGGGGGGGAAGATAAAGAACGGAAAACCACAACAAACAAAACCACACACAGGGTTTTAAAAAAAA
>CAUYLG010041807.1:0-134665 GCA_963573385.1 Cacajao melanocephalus
TAGTTCAGCCATTGTGGAAGACAGTGTGGTGATTCCTCAAGGACCTAGAAATAAAAATTCCATTTGACCCAGCAATCCCATCACTGGGTATATATCCAAAGGATTATAAATCGTTCTATTAGAAAGACACAAGCACACCTATGTTCACTGCAGCACTGATTACAACAGCAAAGACGTATAACCAACCCAAATGCCCATCGATGATAGACTGGACAGGGAAAATATGGCCCATATACACCATGGAATACTATGCAGCCATAAAAAACAATGAGTTCTTGGCCTTTGTAGGGACATGAATGAACCTGGAAACCATCATTCTCAGCAAACTGATACAAGAACAGAAAATCAAACACCGCATGTTCTCACTCATAGGTGGGTGTTGAACAATGAGAACACATGGACACAGGGAGGGGAGCATCACACACTGGGGTCTGTTGAGGGGGACTAGGGGAGAGACAGTAGGGGGTAGGGAGTTGGGGAGGGATAACATGGGGAGAAATGCCAGATATAGGTGATGGGGAGGAAGGCAGCAAACCACATTGCCATGTATGTACCTATACAACAGTCCTGCATGTTCTGCACATGGACCCCAGAACCTAAAGTGCAATAAAAAATAGATATAAAAAATTAAAAATGGGAAAAATAAAATAAAATAAAGTCGTATTTACACTACAGCTAGATTGCTCATCACTTGTCGCTGAGACATTATAAGTGAAACATTTCTCTTTGGTAATGGCTGCAACTTTGCAATCACAGCCTTCAGAACGTTCAGAAAGCAGGGATGGCTGGGAAGAGAAGGGTGAGCGTCAATGAAAACGGGACCCTAACAGACATCAGTGTTTATGTTGCTCACATAAAGTCCGTCTACTTTGCACTTGGCCTTTTGAAATCAGAGTCCATACACTGAAGCATCTCATTCAGCCGTAGGATAAGAATGTAACAACGGAAAGTAACGTATGAGGTCAGATAAAAGACACAGGAAATCCGAGAGATGTTGGTGGAACCGCTTGCCAGAACCCTCCTACCCAGGAGAGCTAGTCTCAGAGCCCACAGCTCCCCGCACGTTGGGTCCCGAACACTGGTGGTCTTCTCTGGTCCTGTCCGGCTCAGCAGCCTGGGCTTCCGTCACGGGGCCTGGCGGGGACATTTGGTGTAGACGGCCTGCGATTCACGAGCCTCTCCTTGGGATTGCACTGTTTCAGATCTGGATTTTCAGTAAGTTCCTGTGGGTGAAAAGACAGAGTGCTGTGAACACACACAGCTCTCAGGCCATCTCGTCGGTCCACAGATGTGCCGGAGCACAGTTGCCCTTGTTTATGCCCATGAGAGTCTGCGTTGGCGTTTTCCTGTAAAACTCTTGTTTTCTTCAAAATAAGATGTGCCCCGACTTGACAGGGTTTTGGCAGGAGGCGGAAAATTCCAGTAACTGAGTAACCCAAAAGGCAGCGTCTTTATCAAACCAGGATGTCAGCGGCTCTCTCTCGAAGCCCTCGCTCACGTCTGACACTTTGAGATGTCACTGCAAGCACGCACTCCGCAAGGGGCATGAATGAACGGCGCTCACTTGGTTCCGCTCCAAGCCAGGCCGGCATTCAGGAGCACATCACAGCGGAGTAGAGAGTTTATTTAAAGAAAGGTTGAACCACTCAGTGTTTCGCAGAGTTAAATCAGAGGTGCTTTTTGCACTCTGCTCAAGTTTGACGAGGCCATGCCGGGCTGCACAATTCATCCTGCACTCTGATATCTCTCGATTCCAGAATATTCTGCACAGTGCTGATCAATAAGAGGAACCATGGGGTCTATAGCGTGCAGCTCACATGCTTCTCACAACTCCAGGATGTGGGTATTCCTCTTATTCCTCACTTATAGTTGGGGAAACTGAGGCAAGCAGGGTAAAATCACCCACCCCCAGGTCCTACAGTAGTTCCTGTATTAGGCAAAGTCAGGATGTGAATCCAGGCCGCCCAACTCCAGGCCCAGGCTCTCTCTCCATCCGGGGAGCCGTCAGCTGACACCAATGAGCTGGAGTCATCTCGAGCCGCAACTTGGCTCTGGCGCACAACCCCTTCTTCTCCCACCGCCTCCCACAGGTCTGCTTAGACCCCACTGCTGCCTCAGACTCAATAAGTTACAAACTGACCTTGGCCTTCACAATGGGAAGGTCAAACTCCACTCTTCCTGAGGACACAGGATGAGAAGGGTGATGAGCTTCCCCGGTCCAGGCTCCTGCTGGAGCCGTGGTGCTCTGCACCACCCATTATACCAACCTGGTTGTGCCCCCAGAATGCCCCTTGGAGCCTGCTACACACAGATGCCAAATCAGAATCGCCGAGGTAAGACATATCTGTCTGGGGACCCTGCCACTCCACCTGTTCTCCCATGCAAGGATGTCCGCTTTCTTTTCCTGAGCATGCACGCTAAGGTTGCAGCACTGTCCTCTTGCCATCCCCACTCTTCACAGGCTTCTTCCCATGGGGAAGGAGGGGTGGCTTATCTGGTGGGTCAGCCTGGTGCTCCCTGGGCCAGGAGTTCCGCCTTAACACATGGCCAGGGGCATCCACACTCGGAGGATGCAGGGGCGTCTGTACCTGCAGCTGGATGGTGAGGTCTGGGCTGCACAGGACCCCCGTTACTGGGTGCTCCCTCTGGACTGTGTCAACCTTGTCCACTGGTGAGCAGCTCAATGAGGGCAGTGATTGTCTGTCCCTCACATCCCAGCACCTCGGGCTCACCCACCTGGACATCCCAAACGTGCCCTCCAGTTCCTGTCCCTGGTGGTTAGGGCAGCAGGAGCAATAGGGCCTTTCAATCTTGTGAGCATTCCTGGCAACCTCAGGATTGCTTCCTGGGAGGAGTGGACCCTCCTGAGATGCTTTTAGAGTTTGTTTCCAAAGGTACATTTTTAAAAAACTAAGACCCAACCTGAGGGAGTAAGTCCTACCTTCCTTTGCCATTTAGAGAGAAGGCATTGAGTGTGGCCGCAGGGGTGCACCTTCAGGGAATTTGGGGATTTACTTCTTTGGAGGAAGAGTGACTGTTGTGACAGGGGTGGGGGGGGGACAGATTTTGATTCTCATTCTCATTCTTTATGCCTGGAATGTGTGTGGAATTCCAGGATCCCTGCATGCCCTCTCCAGGGAGGCTGCCTGCATACTCTCCACTTGGGGTCCTCATATTGCCGCCCTGCTGCTTCTGCTGTTGCATTTTGAGGTTTGGGGGGCCCTCAGTCACTCCCCTGAGCTCTGAGGACTCACCTCACCCTCCTGGGACTTCCAGGTAGACAGTTACCATCCCCATAAACCCATCAGATTCTCCCTACAGTGCCCTTTTCACTCTGGTGGAACACGATCATCCCCTTCACACCTCTTCCCGGTCACTCTGGGGCCTCTCCCGGAGTCTGGCCTTTGAAGTGCATCTGAGCCCTGGCAGCTTTCAGGTGGAGTTACACCTCTTCTTATCGCCCCAGGTCTCCGAGGGGTGAGGCCTTGGCAGCTGCAGGCCTCTGTGTGGAGGAGCCTGTCCCCGGGGTGACCTTGGGCTTTCTGAAGATAGCACCTGGGCTGCAGATGGACGGATCAGAGGCAGGGCCTGGCCCAGCCCGGCCCTGCACCCAGCACCTGCCCCATCTACCTGTCTCTTTTCATAACTCCCCCTCTGCAAGGCAGACTCCACACGGGTGGAGGGTGGTAAGGGTGATACCCTAGATGCTAGTGGCTGCCAAACTTTTGCTTAATTCCAGCAAGATATACATGATATCACCTTTTAAACCATTTTTATTCATAGTGTTTTGTGACCATCACCACCATCCATCTCCACTTTTTTTTATCTTCCCAACCTAAAATTCTGCCCCCATTAAACACTAAGTCAAAACTCCCAATTCATCCTCCCCAGCCCTGGCACCCACCTTCTACTTTCTGTCTCCTTAAATCTGACTACTCTAGGCATCTCGTATACATGCAGTTGTACAGTATTTATTTTATTTTTGTGCCTGACTTATTTCACTGAGCATAATGTCCTCAGGGCTCATCCATGTTGGAGCATGTGTCAGGATTTCATCCTTTTTAGGGCTGCATAATATTCCACTGTATGGATGGACCACATTTTGTTTACTCATTTATCTATCTGTCAATGGACACGTGGGTTGCTTCCATGTTTTAGCTATTGTGAATCATGCTGCTGTGAACATGGGTGTGCAAAAATCTCTCCAAGGCTGGGTGTGGTGGTTCACACTTGTAATCCCAGTACTTTGGGCGGGTGAGGCAGGTAGATCACCTGAGGTCAGGAGTTTGAGACCAGCCTGGCCAACATAGGGAAACCCCCTCTCTACTAAAAATACAAAAAATTAGCCAGGCAGGGTGGCACGCACCTGTAGTCCCAGCTACTCAGGAGGCTGAGGCAGGAGAATCTCTTGAATTAAGGAGGTGGAGGTTGCAGTGAGCTGAGATGGTGCTATTGCACTCCAGCTAGGGCAACAGAGTAAAATTCTGTCTCAAACAAACAAACAAAACAAAAGAATCAAAAATCTCTAAAACCCTGCTTTTAGCTCCTCTAGGAGTGAATTGCTGGGTCATATGTCAACTCTCCAATTTTCTGAGGACTCTCCAGGAGAGGGCCAGCCAACGTGTCCCTTTAGTCAAGGGATGTTGCCAGCCCAAGGCAGCACCATGGGGAGGGATACAGCGGGTAAATCCTCCTCCTGCCTGCTGCTCCTCTGCCAAGGTCTGTCTCTTTCCCCACCTGAAACCGTCTTCCCCAGCCTGGACCACTCCTCTTCAGCCTGCAACACATCCTCAGCAGACGGGGCGCTGCAACCTTATATGGATGAAGACTGTTTTTCATGAGGAAGCACAGTGTTGGTGAAGGCAGGGGGCACGGTGGGCATTCTCTAAAGCTGATGGCAGAATTCAAAATCATCCCCATCTTTCTCAGGAGCAGCTTGGCAATACAGGTCCAAATTTAAGGCGTGCAGACCCTTTGTGGAACAGCACTTGTAGGATTTGTCACAAGTAAATATATTCAGATTTGACTGAAAAGTCCTGTATGCAGAGATGTTTATCAAATGCTGTCAAGAATAGCAAAATTAAGTATATTAAACAAATAGATGACAACCCAAATGTCCATTTTTCCCGTCAGTAGACATTTGATTTTGAAGTCAACGGTCCATCTGTACAATGAAATATTATACCATTAGCACTAACCCAAGGAAGAAGGAGCATAATATAGACTGCCTCCAAAGCATTGCGTAGGATGGCGTGATTCCATTCTTGTGGAAGCTGCTGCCTCAGGCCACAGTCACTGTGCTGGCCGAGGAACACCTTCCCACCCTCTTCCACGCAGCCCTGGTCTACACTGGAAAAATTCTGCCAACCAAGAGGAATCCTTATTTAGCAGTGTTGTCAACGTGGCTTTTCAATAGCGCATTCATTCTCCACTCTCCACTTTAGCCAGGAAAGGGTGGCGGGGGCAGCGGGGAGAAGAAAAAGAAAAAGCCGAGTGTTTGTGTGAGCATTTTGGAGACTGAGCTCAACAAGGCAGGTGTGTTGTGCTGGTTCCTTCAAGACCACAGGAGCAAAAGAAGCAGTGAGAGCGCAGATTAAGACGTGCCAAGTATTTGAAGCTCCATAAGCCCCAGCTGCAGAAACCCAGAGGTCAGAGTGCTTAAGGATGCATAAAATGCGGATTTTTCCATAATTATTTAAATATGTGTTAATGAGTGCTCAGAACACAGTCAGAGTATGTCCATTAAAGGATTAAAAATAAAGGGAAGTGGAAAAGGGATAGCTCAAACAGGAGAAAAAGCACTGGTTTGAGGGTCCAAATTCTCTCAAATTTCTCTTGGGCTCTAGTTCCGCCACTCAGAGCAAGTCACCCAGCCTCACTGGGGCTTCGCTTTCTTATTTGAAACTGAACCGTGGGTGGGACAGATTGATCAATGCCCTCAGCGTAAAATCCCTTGTTCATGAAAACCTGCTCATCTTCCGTTTGAATTGAATGAGGAAATAAGGCTTTTCGAAGGCAAGGGAGCTTGCAGGAGGACTGTGACGTGTCTTAAGCTGTCTCAAATCTCTAAGCAGAGGAAGGCCGCTGTTTTGTAACCAGCAGACTCCAAGATACAAATGAGCCACTGAGAAAACCCGGAAGAATCTGATGTGGGGGGAGATTTCAAATCTGACCTGCGCCATCGAGCCCTGTGGTCCTCTCATCCACACTGCCTAGAAGCCCATCAGAGTGTCCGCTCAGCCTAGAGTCCCTGGTTAAGGAGCGAGGCATTTACACCATTTGCTAGGAGTGCAGGAAACGCAGGAATGACGTTTCCATCATTTTTCTTCCCCAAGCAAGAAAAGGGCGGCAGTGGCGAGAAAGCAAGCAGGCACCCCAGTCCGAGGCTTGGCTGCATCCCGTGCCTTTCACACCTAGGCTTTTATTGGAACGGCTACTTCCAAAATAAAGAAGGTAGTGATTTCAGGGTATATTTGGCCTCCGTGTCTGAGGATGTTTTGGGCCTTTCATCTCCTCTGAAGGCGTGTCACGTAATTATGCCCCTTTCATCCTTGTGTTGCTCAGGTAGAGCACGCCAGCCTGCTCTACGGCCATTGATTACGACTGAGGGCTTTCCACGTTCCAGCTGCTGCCGAGAGCTGGGTATTTGTGAATACCTGAATAAACGCCTTTAATCCAAAAACAAACTCCTCCTGAAAGCAACGGCCTGAAAAGGCCTTTCACAGAGTGTTTTCCAACTCGCTGGGTCATGGTTTCTTTGGATTTCACTGTGCTTCCTGAACTAATGGTCTCTGAACGCATTCCCAACTGTGGCTTACTGGTCTACCGAGGTCCCCCCGCATGAAAGGAGAAAAAGGAAAAAAGTAACACAGCAGATGCTTATAGGAGCTGCCAGGACTGGATGGGTTGAAACTGAAAGGAAATACATGTGGGTGAGTGTTATGTTGTTTCTATAATTTTTATAAGAAATGCTTCTCCAGGTAATGCTTTAAAAACAAAGTTACAATCACGCAGGACGCAGGTGGGGCGTGGCTTCTGCTAGATTGGGAGCAGATTGTTTGAATTAGCACTGGGAGTCCGTAACTACAGAACCTGATGACACTATTCTAATCAATATGTTTGCTTTAAGATTCACAACAACTTTCATTGGAAAAACAATTCAGTGTTATTGAGATTGCAGTGGGGACACTAAAGGAACACAGAATTGGCTTGAGAGCTTCCCAATGGGCAGGTATGTTCAGATTGGAGCCCTGGAGTTGGAGTTGTCAGATTCTAGGGTGAGAAACGGCACATTCACTTACTAGTCTTGTCAACCGTGCTCAGCTCATTGTTTTCCTGCTTTGCCTCTGTATCCTGGTATGGGTCTATTTCTGAGTCTCTATTCTGTTTTATCGACATATGTCTACCCTTTCACCATTATCACGGTCTACTTGATTACTGTAGCTACACAGCTACCCTTGACATAGGGGAGACTGATTCTTCTCGCTTTATTCTTCATTCTTCTTTTTTCAAAATTATTTGAACTTACCTAGTTTCTTTCCATTTTCAAAAACAATTTTAGAATAACCCTGTCCATCAGTCAAAAAAATTCTGCTGTTATTTTGATAGAAATTTCATTAAACTTGTATGTCACTTTGAAGAGAATTGAGATCTTTACTATGTTGAGCCTTTTAATCCATGAATGCAGTATATCGCTCCATTTATTAAGATCTTTGATTTCCTTCACCAACATTGCATATTTTTCAGCATACAAGTTTCATGTTTCGTTACATTTATACATATTTCAAGCAATTGTAAATGGTGTTGTATTTTTAATTTTGGTGTTTATTGTTCTGGCTAGAACCTGTAGCACGCCATTGAATAGGAGTGGAGAGAGTAGACATCCTTGCTGTGTTCGCAATCTTAGGGGGAAAACATTTAGTCTTCCACAACTAAGTATAATGTTATCTGTAGCTTTTTGTAGATGCACTTTGTCAAGTCAGGGAGTTTCTCTCCTATTTCTATTTTTCTGAGTTTTTTTTTTTTAATCACAAATAGGTATTGAATTTTATCAATGCTGTTTTGCATTGATTAATGTGAATATGGGGTTTTTCTCTTTTAACTTGTCAATCAGGTGGATTACGTTGATTGATTTTTTTAGTATTTAAATATGCCTGTATCCTTGGAATTAACCCTACTTGGTTATGGTATATAATTCTTCTTATATACTACTGAATTCTGTTTGCTGATATATATTCAAAAAGTTTTGCATCTATATTCATGGGGAATATTAGACTACAGTTTTATTGCCTTTGTCTGGTTTTGATATTAGGGTAATACTGGCTTAACAGAATGAACTGGAAAATGTTCCCATCTGATGTATTTCTCAGAAGAAACTGTATAAAATTAGTGTTAAATCTTGTTTAAATATTTGGTAGAATTCTCCAGTAAACCCATGTGAACAAGGAGATTTCTTTTGTGGTAATTTAAAAATTGTTAATTTAATTTTTAAAATACTTACAGGACTAGTCAAATTATCTGTTTCATACTGAATGAGTTGTGATTGTGTTTTCCAAAATTAGGGGGAGGTCCTTCTATTTCTTGTTGTATCAGAGTTTTTTAAAATTAAGAATGAACGTTGGGTTTTGTCAGATGCTTTTTCTGCCACTGTTAGATTATCATGATTTTCTTTGTTTTTTGGAGACAGAGTGTCACTCTGTCACCTAGGCTGGGGTACAGTGGCACTATCTCGTTTCCCTGCAACCTCCACCTCCCAAGTTCAAGAGATCCTCCTGCATCAGCCTCCTGAGTAGCTGGGATTACGGGCATGTGCCAACATGCCTGGCTAATTTTTGTATTTTTAGTAGAGACAGGATTTTGCCATGTTGGCCAGGCTGCTCTGAAACTCCTGACCTCAAGTGATCTGCCTGCCTCGGCCTTCTAAAGTGCTGTGATTCAGGCGTGAGCCACCGGGCCCGCCCGTGATTTTCTTGTTCAGTTTGTTACTATGATGAGTTACATTGATTGATTTTCAAATCAACTAATCTTGCATTCTGGGGACTCACTCAGGATGCATTGTCCTTTTTATATATTGTTGGGTCTGATTTCCTAAAATTGTATTTATAATTGTTGCTTCTGTGTTCATGAGGAATATCACCCTGTAGTTTTCTTATCTTGTAATTACTTTGTCTGACTTTGGTATCAGGATAATGTGGGCTTCATTAAATGAATGGGAAAGTGCTCCTTCCTTTTCAGTTTTCTGGAAAAGTTTATGTAAAGTTGGAATCATTAGTCTCCTTAAACAATTGGTGGAATTCATCAGTGAAGCCATATAGGCCTGGAGTTTTCTTTGTGAGAAGGTTTCTAACTACAACTATAGTTACTTTCCTAGAGAGGACTGCTCAGGTTTACTATTTTTTCATGAGTTAGCTTTCATAGTTTGTGTCTTTCAACCAATTTGTCCACTTTCCCCAACTTGTGTGTAAGATCTGCAGTGATGCCAACAATCTCATCCCTAATAATTGGTAATTTGTGCCTTTTCTCCCCTTTCCTGATCAACCTAGTTAGATGTTTATCCATTTTATTGATCTTCTCAAAAAAGCAACTTTGGGGTTTTTCTTTTCTCTTTTCTTTTTTTTGAGACAGAATTTTGCTCTTGTCACCTAGGCTAGAGTGCAACAGTGCAATCGCAGCACACTCCAATCTCTGCCTCCTGGGTTCAAGTGATTCTCCTGCCTTAGCCTCCTGAGTAGCCAGAATTACAGGCATCCACCACCACACACTGCTAATTTTTTGTATTTTTATTACAGACAGGGTTTCACCATGTTGGCCAAGCTGGTCTCGAACTGTTAACCTCAAGTGACCCACCTGCCTCGGTCTCCCAAGGTCCTGGGATCACATGTGTGATCCTCCGCACCTGGCCCATGGGTTTTCTCTAGCGTGCTCTTGGTCAGAATCTCCCTACAAACAAAGGATAGCTGCTCCTCCTCCTCTACTCTTATCTAAGAAATTCTTTAAGAGAATTAGCTCACTTGAACTTTGTCCAAGGCTACCCTTCAAAATAAATCCACCTTCTAACCCTTGATCTTCTCAAAATTCTCAGTCCAGTGCCACAAAGTTTCATGTCACAGATACTTTTTTTGAAGGTGCAGCATTCTGATGACATACTGCAGAGAAATCACATATGTAGCTTTTGAAATATTCTGCCCCTTACAGAAAAGCTTCAGTGACAGGGATGTGACAATATGGGATGGTCATTTAGTGACAGGGATATTCATGACCCGGCTCTGCTTTTTGATGACATGTCAGCTGGAACAAGTGACTAACCATCTCTAAGCCTCAGTTTTCTTCTCTCCAGATTGGGAATAATAATAGGGTTGTTGAAGAACCTATTTTGATGCTGAATGAAAACGCTCAGCACAGAATCTGGACATGGTAAGCGTTCCACTAGCAGTGGCTATTAAAATATGACAGCAAGGGTTATGGTCTGGGATTCCACTCCCTTTACTACTGGAAAGGAAGGATTTATGGTCTTCCTTTTCTTCTGTTGATATTGGAGCCAACATTTATTGGTTGTAAATGTTAAAAATATAAATCTGTGGTGGAAATCCACAGACTGTGCATTTCACCCCATTATGGATGAGTCTACAGTCACACCTGGTCAAGCACCGAAGTTTATATATCCACCACCCAAAATACACTTCAGTTATAACAAGTATTTCTTCAGGAAGTTTGACAACTCTGCGGCCATGTCTCAGAAAGAATATGGATCGCGGGAATTTGCCCAAAGTGGCCTTCCCGGGTGTGCAGTTTTATTCACATAGCCTGGGAGGACCAGCCCAGGGAGTGGGGGTCCAGCCGGCCCAGTTGTGGTGAAGTAACCTCTGAGGCCATGCCAGCTGGCCTGCTCCACGCAAGAGCATCTCACTGCCCCTCAGGGAAGCAGCTGGACGTGAAGCCCTGGAGGAGACAGGGAGAGTGGGAAGCCTGAGAAGCCACGGGAAGGCGCGGGCTGATGAGCATGGGGTGGGGTGGGGCCTAGCTGGGGAGAACCTGAAACCTATACCACCTTCTGTGACATTCCTGCCGTGGAGAGGGACAGCCCCACCCCCACCCCACTGTGCAGGGCAGAGCTCTGCAGCTGCATCCTGAGTGGGGGCATGGCAGACAGGCTGCTATGCAACCTCCCAGGTGGGCTAGGAGAAGCCAGGCCACCTCTGCCCAGGTCTCTTGGAACACTCACTCTGGGAGACTCCCACTGCCACAATAGATGTCCAATCATCCTATGATCAATATAGACAGAGAGAGAGAGAGAGAGAGAGAGAGAGAGAGAGAGAGAGAGAGAGAGAGAGACAGAGAGAGAGAGAGAGACACAGAGAGACATCGAGAGACACACACATAGAGATCGAGGGATGTTTGAGAGTGAAGTCGGTCCTTCCTTCCTCCCTCCCTCCCTCCCTCCCTCCCTCCCTTCCTCCCTCCCTCCCTCTCTTCCTTCCCTCCTTCCTTTTCTTCCCTCCTTCTTTTCCCCTTCTCTCCTTTCTTCTTTCCTTCCATCCTTCCTTTTTTCCTTCCTTCCCTCCTTTCTTTTTTCCTCCCCTCTTTCCTTCTTTCCTTCCTTCCCTCCTCCTCCATCTTTTTCTTCATTCATTGCTTGTTCCCTGTCTCTCACCCTCCCACATAACTCACTCAAGAAAGGAACTTGGTTTTGTTCACTGCCCTCTGCCTACAGCAGGGCCTGGCACCCCACAGATGTGCCGTGCGTATATGTTGATAGATGAGCCATGTCTCCTGGGTCGTGCGTGGGCAGGAGGAAGGAACACACATGTGTCCAGGCACTGCGGAGACTTGGGCAATGCCAGCTCTCCCTTTGGGAAGGCCCCTGCACGTGGTGGAGGGCAGGGATGTTTGGAAGACACTGACCTGGCTTCTGGTTGCCAGGGCCAGCCTGGCACTGGAACCCCTCATGCCTGAACAGGCACAAGAGAACCAAAGGTGGAGTGGCCTGCAGTCTTCAGGGTAGCTAGATGGGTGTTCTGGGTATATGGCAGAGCCTCACAGAATCTTACTTTCTCACAGTTCTGGAGGCTAGAAGTCCAAATTCAAGTGTCGCTGGGTTTGGTCCCTTCCAGGTGCTCCGGGGGGCATCTGCATCTGCTCTAGGCCTCTGTCCTGGCTGCTGGTGGCCCCAGTGAACCTTGGTGCTCTCTGGCTGGTAGCTGTGTCGCTCCAGTCTCTGCCTCGGTCTCCACACGGCCTGCTCTGTCCGGCGTCTGCAGCCTCTTGTCTGACTGTCATAGGGATACTTTGCATTGATTTTAGGGCCCACTGTCAATCCAGGATGACCTCATCTTAACTTCATGACATCTGCAAAGCCCTTTTTCCAAATAGGGTTACATTCGTGGGTGGTGCCTGGGGTTCAGATGTGAGCAAATCTTTTTTGGGGGAAACATTTAACCCATGACAGTTGGCCTCCCCTGAAAGCAATGGGAAAAGGAAGGCCAGCAGGTGGCAGCTGGAATCCCAGCTCTCTTGCTTCCTTGGCTGGGTGACCTGAACCTCTGAGCCTCAGTTTCTTCATCTGGAAAATGGATCAGCCCACCCTGTGGATGTGTGAATTAACGGAGACGGCAAGTAGAAAGCCACCGGTGCTGAACTTGGCCACGTAGTAGGGCCTCAATAACCGGCAATGCAGAATTATGTTTCCCTACCAATTAGTGGCCGACCACAGTCTACCCAAGCAGCAGACAGCGATGTGTGAGGACTTGGAGGGCAACAGAAGAGTGCTAAAGTAAAGAGTCAATGGGGGTCCTTTCTGAATACGCACCCTCCAAGATGGAGGACTGGATGGATCAGAGGAGAGTCCAGGGGGCTTCCTGGCTGGAGATGGCTGCGGTTAACCCTTTGTGCCCCGCCAGGCAGGAGGCAGGCCTTTCTCCCATCTCTCCCTCCCTCTCTCCTGTTTATCGAGACTGTGAGTACCAGCCCAGACGACATCATCCACTGAGTTCCCAGCATGTCAGCCAAGGGTGAGCCTCCCACACGCACTCGGAAGAGAGAATTTTGGAGTACACGCAGTGGCATTCTTGGATAACGATTGCTGCCTTCTATGAGATGAGCCCCCTCCACGGACATCTCCGGCTTCCCGCCCTCCACCCAGCTCCTGGGCCCCCCAACAGGCCAGCACAAAGGAGGTTTGGGAGTTCTGCGGTGGATTGAACCAGGCGACCCGGCCTTTCCCAGTCTGCACCCAGCACCCGGCGCCAGCCCTGACCAGGGAAGGGGCCTTCGAGCAAGCCTGGGTTGGCGGTTTGGGGTTTGGAACATCCGTTTTCAGATAAAATCAGAAGTTTTTTTATTAAAAAAGGAGAGAGAGAGAAACAATCTCAGAGACAGCCTGAAAAACAAAACAACCCTTAAGCTCTTTCTCTGAAATGACATCAGCGGCCACCACAAAGCCCGAATCAGCCTCACTGCATTCAGGCCATCGGGATGTATCATTTCCCCTCCAAAACACCCACTGCGGCATCGTCCCCAGCCCCGCCAGCTCGGAGCCTGCTCCCTCAGTGGGAGCCGTGCGCTTTCCCACCCAGGCTGCAGAGGGGCTCGTAATTGGAAAAGGGCAAGTTGCAGATGAACTGGGAGCCGAGGCCAGGAAATGGGTTGATGGCGGTGAGCTTTGTCCTCCTTTGGCACTGGGTCTCTAAAGCACCATTCACGGGGGCATTTGGGTCCTGGGAGTACAGAACGACCTTGCCCAGAATGAGCTGTCCCCTCGTCCCTCTCAGTGGCTGCAGGGATGTGTCCCTCCCACCCCACACCCCCACTCTAAGCCCCTCCTGTTCCCTCTCCTTCTAGACCTGTCCAGACTCCCCAGCCCCCACCAGCTAGCCACCTCTGGAGCGTTTAAGCTGCGTGGAAGTCGGAGAACACTGTACAGATGGATGTTTTTTTCACTGAAGCAGCAATACAATTGCCTGTGAATTTGTTTAGCATGACCTAAAAATAGACATATCAAAAAATGACCGGAAAGAAATATGAATATTATGGCATATGATGAATACTCTGGTTGTCTGTGGCTAATGAGTTATTTTTTCTTAATTCCTTCTACTTCTGTAAATTTTCTAAATTTTACTTTTGTAACACAAAAACATTATTTATTAAAAAACCACCAACTGAATCTTGTCTCGGGGCCAAAATGAGCTACTTGAGAGAGTGGAAAGTCAGCCTTTATGCAGAGCCAGCAGCCTCCAGGGACTTATTTCTTTGAAGAGTCACTTTTTAAATCTCAGGAATAATCTGCATAGTTGAAACTTCTGCTCCTCTGGGATTGTTATTCCTTCATTAGTTAAAGTGATTTACTGAGTCACAGGAAATTTCACTGCTGGACCAAAAAGTGATTCAATTTCCCAAGCATTTACTGAGCGTTTTCCCCAAGCCTGGCCCTGGACTGATAAAGCTGCTCCATTCTTGCCCTGGTGGAGACCCTCCGTCTAGTAGATGCCCTGGGAGCCAGTTCTGTCAGTCATTCAACAAACGTAGATGGAGCTCCTACTCTGTGGTAGGCACTATTTTGGGGTGCTAGAAATATAGCAGCCTACAATAGAGACAAAACTCCTTATCTTCCTGAAGCTTACATCTATGGCAAATGTGCAGAAAGTGTCTTAGTCTATTTTGTGTTGCTATAAAGACATACCTGAGGCTGGGTAATTTATAAAGAAAATAATGTTTATTTGGCTCACAATTCCGATGGCTAGAAAATTCAAGATTGGGCATCTAGGGCCGAGTGTGGTGGCTCACACCTGTAATTCCAGCACTTTGGGAGGCTGGGGAGGGTGGATCACGAGGTCAAGAGATCGAGACCAACCTGGCCAACATGGTGAAACCCTATCTCTACTAAAGAAAAAAAAAAAATGAGCTGGGTGTGGTGGTGTGTGCCTGTAATCCGAGCTACTCAGGAGGTTGAGGCAGGATAATCGCTTGAACCCGGGAGGCAGAGATTGCAGTGAGCCAAGATCGTGCCACTGCACTCCAGCCAGGTGACAGAGTGATTGGACGTCTGCCTCCAGGCTGCTTCCAGTCATGGTGGAAAGTGGAGGGGAGCACGTGTGCAACAAGCACATGGCAGAGAGGAGGGGAGTGAGGCGGGGGAAGGTGCCAGGACTTTTTAACAACCAGCTCTCATGGGAACTAGTAGAGTGAGAACTTGCTCACCCCTGAGGGAGGGCATTCATCTGTCCATGAGGGATCCTCTCTATAACCCAAACGCCTGCTACTGGGCCCCACCCCTAATGCTGGGGATCAAATTTCAACCTGAGGTTAGGGGAGGACACAACACACGTCAACCGTAGCAAAGAAGAAGGCACAAAACACTCCGAAAACTCAGGGGAAGCAGCCACGGTGGGAGGGAGGAGTGCTACAGGCTAAACTGTACCCCCAGGAATTCTTACGTGCAAGTCCTACCCTCATTGCAGCATGTGACTAGACTTGGAAATAAGGTTGCTGCAGGTGTCGTGAGTGAAGATGAAGTCCTTAGGGCGGGCCCTAATCCAGTCTGATTGGTGTCCGTGCATAGAGGGAAAATGACGTGATGATGAAGGCAGAGATGGGGCCAAAGGCTGCCCACAGCCGCCGGAAGGTGAGGGAGGGGCCCGGAGCAGATGGTTCCTGATAGCCTCCGAAGGAACCCATCCTGCCAACACCTTGATCTCGAACTTCTGGCACCCAGAACTGTGAGAGGATCCATTTCTGCTGTTTAAGTCACCCTGTCGGGGGTTCTTTGTTAGAGAAGCTCAGGGAAACGAATCCAGAGGGCCCCAGAGAGGGGCACGTGGCCTGGAAAGACAGGTAAGCAGAGTTCACTGGCAGAACAGGGGACAGTGCTGGCAGTGGCAGAAACAAGCTTGATGCGTTTCAGCAGACAAGGACTCTCTGCTGAAGGAGGAGAAGACTGGGAAGCCCCCGTCTTGCTGGGAAGGCTGTGGAACAAAGCTTGGCAAAAGGCAGAGACAAAAGAGGCCAGACAGGAGGCAGGATGGGAGGAAAGTGGTGTTGCAGCTCAGTCTGGGCAGAGATGCTTTGTGCACAGAGCCTCTTCGTGGTGGGGGGTGGCGTATGCACCAGTGACCGCAGGTGTCCCTGTACTCACTCCACCCCTGATATGGTGTGGCTGTGTCCACACCCAAATCTCATCTTGAATTCCCACGTGTTGTGTGAGGGACCCGGTAGGAGGTAATTGAATGATGGAGGCAGGTCATTCCTGTGCTGTTCTCGTGATAGTGAATAAGTCTCGTGAGATCTGATCATATTTGTAAAGAGGAGTTTCCCTGCACAACCTTCTCTCTTTGCCTGCCGCCATCCATGTAAGATGTGACTTGCACCTCCTTGCCTTCTGCCATAATTGTGAGGCCTCCCCGGTCATGTGGAACTGTAAGTCCAATAAATTTCTTTTCTTTTTTTTTTTTTGTAAATTGCCCAATCTTGGGTATGCCTTTATCAGCAGCGTGAAAATGGACTAATAGACTCTCCTTTGCCTTTGGGAAAGAGAATCTCTAAGTTAGTTGGGCACAAGAGTGTGGTATCCCACGGCTTCTGCCGAAATATTACATGGGGCCTACGTATACAAATAAAAATATTTGTAGTTTATCTAAAATTTAAATGTAAGTGGGCATCCTGGGTTTAGTTTGGTTTTGTTTGTTTGTCTCTGACTTTTTTCTCTAAATCTGGGAACCCTAGATGGGTCAGGTTGGATTAGTTGTCTCCAAAGTGAAACAGCCCCAGGCCCTTGCCCCGGTTCCCTCCAAGCAGTGGCCAAAAGTCCCATTTGGAGGAAACCTTCTGGGTTCAGTGATGTAAGGGTGTATGCCAGCAGAGTAAGACCAGCCAGCAGCTCACACCATGGCTCTAAGAGCAAAGGTTCCCAATAAGAAGCCATATCCTGGGACTATGGTTGGGCCGGGTCCGCCTGGTGAAGCTACGAAGGACGGAGCCCTCCTCTCCTTGGCCAGGTTATGGCAGGGAGAGGTGGGCTCGTGCCCACGAGGCCGTGCAGTGAACGCTCTGCCCCGCTGCTCTGTGCTTCCCCAGCAGAGCTTCCGCCATGAGAGTGGTTGCCAGCAGAAATTGCACAGCCCACCCAGAAAACCACCATGCACCTCTCCAACGAGCAGCCCAGCCCCACACAGTCCTGGGAGAGGGGCCTCACAAAGGCCTTGGGCACATATCCCCAGGAGGGGTAAGACAGTGACCCATAAGCCCTCAATTTGCAGACCTCACTTTCGTCCACAAAAGTCTATAAAAAGCAGACCCAACCTGCATAGAAGACATTTTGAGCCACCTTATCTGAGAAAAGTCAAGAAATGGGCTGAATCATACACTTTGACCACCTCTCTTTCTCCTTGTCAAATAGACTCTGATTTGCACAGACACGTGAGTGCATAACCCAGGAGGAAGAGACCTCAGCAGCCTGGAAACTGCCACAAGCTCCTCTCTAACCATGGCAGGCCTTTGAGAGAGAGGGAGCTGATGAAAATAGGTCTCTCACAATGTATTCACTCATCAATTATTTCTAAGCTCCTACTATGTGCCAGGAGCTGCTCTAAGTACTAGGAATACAGGGGTGAACAAAACACATGCAAACTCCTGTTCTTATAGACAAGAAACCCTCACCCTTATAGACAAGAAACCCCTGTCCCTATAGACATGAAACCCTTGTCCTTATAGACAAGAAACTCTTCTGAATGCCTCCTGTGTGCCAGAAACTGCTGGATGACTACATCCAGGGTCAAAGAAGACGAGGTTCCTGCCTGCCCTGCAGGGAGGCATTCATTCATTCATTCATTCACTCATTCACTCTTTGACTATCTCTAATCATCTGCTGTATGCCAGAGAGTTGCTAGATGATGCAAAAAACTAAAAAGTAAGATGAACATTAACAGTCTCTGATCAGGGAAAGAGATGTGTTAAAGGAAAAAAAAACTCTGAACAACAAGATAAATTGTTTAATAGGAGGAAGTACAAAGTGCTTCTAAACTGCAGGAGAGGAGAGGCAAACAACCTGGGATTAAAGAATTAGAGAAAAAATTGTGAAGGAGATGGGTTTTAAAGGATGCTTAGGCATTCACCATGCAGAGAAGGCATTCACCTGTGCAAAAGAAGAAGAGCTTAAGATAAAAAGATGTTTCTGGGACAGCCAATTGAGTAGAACATCCAGTTTCACGTGTACAACACAGAAATAAACTGGGATCTTTCTAGACTCCAAGATTGATCTTTCCTCCCAGACATCATGATAGCAACCTCCCTCTTTGTGCCACTTGGCACACATGAACATGAACTAGGTTAAGAATCAAGATGAGTCTGGGGAGCGAGGTTGGAATTCAGTTTTAAAGAACCTGATACTCATTCACCTATTCCACAAATATTTATTGAGCACCTACTATGTGCCAGGAACTGAGGAGATAGGTCAGAACAAAACGGTGGAAAACCCTGCCTTGAGGGAGCATATTTTTAGCAGGAGAGGCAGACAAGAAATATAAATTTAGAAGTGGAAGATATGTATGTTGATGAGTAGGATGGGAAAATAAAGTGGGAAAGGGGAAAAGTGATCAAGAAGAGTCTCACTGAGGAGGTGACCTGAGAAGGTGAGGCAGCAAATTATGCAGCCACCTGGGGGAAGGTGCTCCACCCAGGAGCAGGGTAAGTGCAAGAGGCCTGGGGCAGGAGTCAAAGCCAGGGGTTAAAGTGGCTGCAACAGAGTCAGCAAAGGGGAGAGCAGAGGGGACAAGCTCCAAGTGGCAGAGCAAGGACTTTGGCACAGGACTGAGTACAGAGGGAGCCACTGGGGCGTGAGCACAAGGGCATGTAGACTGGCATCATTTGGAAGAATAACTCTGGCTGCTGACATGGTAGAGGTGAACAGGAGCAGCGAGAGGCTGAGATGTCAGCCCCCAGCAAAGTGCCTCATGCTGATGCCAGGTATTTAGGAAGGAAGGAAGGAAAGAAGGAAGGAAGGAGTAAGTGAATGAATAATTGAATAAACAAATAAGTAAATAAATGGATGGATGGGTAAATGAATGAAGGGAGGGATGGAAGGAAGGATAAATGAATGAGTGGATAGATGAATGGATGAAGGGATAGAGGGAGGGATGAAAAGATGGAGGAAAGGATGGAGGGTGAATGGGTGAGCAGACGAACAAAGAATGAATGCATGGAGTGAGGGATGAGGGAATGAATGGGTGTATGAATGAATGGATGAAGGGATACAGGGGTTGGAGGAATGAATGGGTGGATGGGAGGATGGATGAATAGATGAAGGGATGGATAAATGGATGGGTGGATGAATAAAGGGATGGAGGGAGGGATGAATGGGCAGATGGATGAAGGGATGGAGGGAGGGATGGAATGGTGTATGAATGAAGGGATGGAGGGGGCTGGAGGGAGAATAGGTGGATAGGAGAATGGAAGAATGAATGAAGGGATGGACGGAGGGATGCGCAGATGTATGGAGGGATGGAGGGAAGAATGGGTGGATGGAGGGATGAATGAATGAGTAGATGGCTGAAGGGATGGAGGGAGGGATGGAAAATGGATAGGTAGTTGGATTAATGGATTAAGGGATGGAGGAAGGATGAGTGTTAAATGGGTGGATGGATGAAGGGATGGAGGGAGGTATGGAGGATGAATGGGTGAATGGATGAATGGACAAAAGGACGGAGGTATGAATGGGTGAATGGACAAATGGATCAAGGGATGGAGGATAAATGGGCAGATGGATGAAGGGATGAAGGAATGGAGGGAAGGATGGAAGGATGAGTGGGAGGGATGGATGAATGGGTGAATGGGTGAATACATGAAGGGCTGGAGGGAAGGATGAATGAATGGGTGGACAGATGAATGAAGGGATGGAGGGATGGATGGATGGACAGGAAGCCTCAGAGCACTGGGGGCCAACTGGGGCCTGAGAGGACAGTCTAGGGAGGAGGCTCAGTGTGAAGCTCTCTGCTTTCCTCTGTTAGTAATAGAAACAGTAGCATTGTATGCGTTTCCTGTGGCTGTGGTAACAAATGGCCACAAACTTAGTGGCTTAAAACAACATGCTTTCATTCTCTCACATTTCTGGAGGACAGATGTCCAACAAGGGTCTCACTAGGCTAAAACCGAGGTATAGACAGGCTTGGTTCCTTCAGGAGGCTCCAGGGAGAGTCTGGTTTCCTGACTTTTCCAGCTTCTAGGGGTGCCCACATTCCTTGACGCATGGCCCCAACCATCTTCAAAGTACCTCACTCTAACCACTGCTACCTTCACCCATCTCCTCTAAATCTGACCCTCCTGCCACCACATTGCAAGAACCTTTGTGATGACATTGGGCCACCTCAGATAATCCAGAATGATCTCTTCATCTCTGGACCCTTAACCTAATCACTTCTGCAGAGTCCCTTTTGCAACATTAGGTTGCATATTCACAGGTTCCAGGGATTTGTATGTGGGCGTCCTTGGGGGGCTGTTATTCAATCAACCACAGCTCCCGCAGCCAGGCTATGCGTGCTCATTGACACTGGTGGCCTTAGTGAATCCTCCCAGCAGTCCAGGGTGGCAGGTGCTGTTGTCGCTCTCACTTTCCAGGGGTGAAATTGGGGCTCAGAGAGGGTCAGTCACTTTCCCTGCTCACACAGCTGGAACCTGGAGGAGCAGGGATGCAACATGTTGGTTGCTCCCTTGCATGGCCCGGCCTCTGCATGCATCCCTGAAGCCAGTGATTGAGAACAGCACATCAAATCTGCGAAAGATGCGAAAGAACTTCACACCGAACCTGCAAAAGATGCACCCCAGGACCCCGGCCCTGTCACCTCACATGAAAGCAGGTCACCTGCTGGTGAGAATAAAGCGCTTTCTGAGCTCTCAGGGGGTGCTCAGAGGAGCCATTTGGGGAGGACAGCTTCTAATTCCCTGGCTCTGTGACAACACCGCCTCATGCAGGGACCTCAGCAGGGTGCCTGGGTGAACCCTCCTGTCATGAGGAAAAGAGCCAGAAGCCCCTTCTGGAAGCATGCACAGGACAAAGTGCCGGCCCTTCTCCAGAAGATGAGTTCAGCCTTATTTATTTTCCTTTTTGTGATTGAAAATCCTCAGTTTCTAGTCCCAGCCGGACAGTAGAGCTGTTCCTTTAAAAAGAAATAAGAAGTGTGGTCCTGGCAGAGTTAACTGGAGCAATAAAAAATAAATCTTTGTAATTGTTGTGGAGACAGAAAGCAAAACAAACCGGGCTTAAGTACAATGTAAGAAAACGTCAGCGTCGGAGGGGCCGGCCATTAGCATCAGAAATCATTTCTGTCCCCCGAGGAACTGCTGGAGGGAGACCAGCACGTTTGACTCTCTGCATTCCTCCTGGTGGGTTTCTTGGAATGCCAGACGACGATGCTTTTTTCTGTTTCCTGAAAAGGATGGTGGCTTTCAAGATGGTGATGGAGGGACCTTTGGAAATAGGCCTGGGAGAGACGATGGCTGGCTCCCACCCTTCATGGCCTCCCTCAGTTGTCCACGGATCCCAGCTCCAGGCAGCACACCAGGGCAAGGCCGGGGAGGGTGTGTACAAATGCTACCTGGGTATCTTTGCAGTCAGCTAATTCCCTTTTGATATCATCCAAAAGGAGCATCCAGTTTCATGTGTACAACACAGAAATAAACTGGGATCTTTCTAGACTACAGGGTTGACCTTTGCTCCCAGACATCATGATAGCAACCTCCCTCTTTGTGCCACTTGGCACACATGCACACACACATGCACACACACACATATATACAGATGCACACACGCACACACATATACACATGCACACACGTATACACACATGCACACATACAAGCACACATACATGCACATACACACATGCACAGACACATATATGCACATGCACATGCACATGCACACATGCACATATGCACAGACACAACTTTATAGTTGTGAGTAGGTGTCCACAAAGGACCTGGAATTTGCTAAGGACAGTCCTCGTTCAAAATAGACGCCTCAGTGGAGCCATTTGCTGTGCCCTCTTTCATTCTCAGAAGGTTTTGGAAAGGATGATTGGGTGACTTGTGGCATGAGAGAGCCCATTTCCCAGATGAGAAAACCGAGGCTCAGCCAGTGAGGTAAATGGGCCAAGTCACACAGCCAATAGGAGCCACACTGGGATTCACATTCTAGTCTGGGGAGCCCAGCAGTGTTGCTTTTCATCACTGCCACCTCCTGACAGAGCAGACGGTTGTGGGTTTCACACAGACAGGGCCCTACACACTGACACAGCCATGCTGCAGGGGTTTCCGGTGTCTCCCAGGATCATAGCAAATCAGACTTCCTATTTGAGGTTGTCTTCTATACTGGCTTCTCTTCTGAACATTCTGCATGAATTTAGGGCAAGACCCAAGGATCAGCCATTTGCTCTTTTCCCATCAGCACCTCCTGTTCAGTAGCTGGAGCCTCTCCCTGGCTGTCTGGGCTTTGGAATTCTGGGTTTATCTGACAGAGGTTAACGGCGTTGCAGGTACTAGGGCAGCAGGCAGAGACAAACTCTCTCCTGAGATTTTCCTGGGAAAAGCCAAAAGGGATTTTTCACTTTGCCTTCCATCTCCAAATGCACCCTCCCCGGGAACGATTTTACCACGGGTGCCTTTTATACTGGGCTGGCTATCAAGGCACCGAGGGGGATGCCCTGGGCCTCTCCCAGCAAATCAGACATTTGGACACTAAGTGCGCAGAGCAGGAGAGCTAGACCTCTCAGCCTTGAGCTCTGAAGAGAGGCCCATTAGCTTGCCACGGATGACACGGGGTCGGGGATTAGCGGGTTTTACAAACTCCAAACATCGGTAAGGGTGAGACAGGAAGAGCTGCAGCTGCCGGGCTGGGCCACTTATACGGACACCAGAGAGGGTGTGGCATGCCTGTGCAGGCCACCCCTCTTCCACTTACTTACTAGCTGTGCAGCCATGGGTAGCAGGTGTGACCTCTCAGGAGCCTCTTCTGCATGATAGGGATCTGCATTTATTCCTCCACTGACAGATGCATCATGCGTCCACCTTGGGCTGGCCTGGGTCCAGATATTTGTGGCGGTACTGGGAACAACCTGCCCCAGCCCAGCTTCGGCTCTCCGGGGGCTCACACTGCAGTTGCGGAGAAATATAGTCCACAAGGAATGCATGAGACAGGGAGATCGCCACAGGAAAATAAAACCAAGTCTGGAACAAGTGGCTAACAGTGCGAGAGAGTCTTCTGGCCAGGGGTGTTCCTGGTTGAAAGGGAAGCCTCTCACATGTGAGCCGAGATCTGAAATGGGAGAATGCAAAGCAGCAGACATCTGGGGCATGACGTGTCCAGTGCAGGGAACACTGCATGTGCAAAGGCCCTGGGGAGAGGAAGGGGTGGCTGGTTCCTGGAGATAATGGGTGAGCGGAGCTGGCAGTTTTAGGAGCTGGCCCCGTGGTAAGGTCTGTACAAGAACTTCCTAGTGAGGAGGACGGAAAAGAGGCAATGTTCAGAAAGGGCTGAGGACTGTGCCCAGGACGGGCCCCATGAGCTGGGCTTTTGCCAGCGCTAAGGCAGAGGGCATGCATAGGGGCTGCAGGATCTGCCATCAGCCTGGAAGCACGCCACTGCAGGAAACCCCCACAGGATTCCAGGGAAACGCACCTGCAGGCTCCTTCTCACTCCTTCATCAGCCATCAAGTCCCCGCAGGACCCAGCTGGGAAAGGTCCGTATTCCTTTTTGAAAGAGGAAGCATGGAATGACTTGCACAAGATCACGCAGCCAAGGAACAGGAAAATGTGGACTAGGATTGTTAACGAAGTATATTATTCTTGCCTCTATGATGGCATCCTCCAAATCCAAAGACCCCAAAACAAACCAGAAGACAAGGGTGGATGGGCTTTGAGGGCAGAGCCCCAAAGTGTGGGCAAGCTGGTCTACAGAAAGAGAAAGCAAAATGCTTGTCTCTTTCAAGCGGGTGTTTCTGATGTGAGTGTGCTAAACATATTTGTGCAAATGATATTTTGAGGATAATAACGGCCAATAGCAAACATTTTAAGCACTGTGGGAGGTGTTTCCCTGTATCATCCCTTATCCTCAGAGATAGACGTCCTCTTCCCTCCAGTCCTGGAGAGAGTGTGGCTCATCGTAGGTGGTGAATTAATGACGCCCTTCAAAATTGGCATTTCTTCTCATTTTTTAATAAAGAAACTGAAGCTCAGAGAGGTTTGAAGAACATCCCCCCAAGATCAGATCCCACATCTGGTAAACAGTGCTGGGAATCAAACTCAGGTTTGTCTATTCAAAGCAGCATCCTTTCCTTCCGTCTCTCAGAGGTTGAGAGTCACCATTCCTTCCAAAGTGGCTCTAAAGAGAAGCAGATTTAAAAGGAAGCCAGTGGCTGAGGGGCCGCCTATCACTATATTATATCATCAATTATACCCTGACACCCCCACTTTCCCTCGAGAGGGCTCTTCCTGACTCTAGGAAAACAGGAACAGTAGCTTATCCTATCTCCATTCTCTCCTGGCAAAAATAGCTTTCCTCCTCATTTGGGAGACAATGGTTTTTGAACTCATGAAAGGCAATCAGACAGTTCCCAAATTGCACTGGGGACCTCAGGTTTTGTGGACAATCATCACTTGCCATGAAAAGCAGCTCATCATAGGAAGCCAGATTCCATACATATTTTTGCAAGGGGATGGCAGTGACTTCAACTGCTGTCAACTAGTACTGCCTGCCTTGAAGTTTCCTAGACTCTACCCAGACAGTGGAGAGAGAGAAGATTGATTGGTGATGTCTGCCTTGGACATCGCTGGTGGGGGTGGTAAAACAGCTGTGAATTTACTATTCCTGGTCTAGACCTTGGGCTAATCAGAGGGAAGAATTCAACATGTATGAAGTGAACTGGAAGCACTTTGTGTCTAGAGCACCTTAACGAAAGTACCCAGTATTTATTGCACCATTCTAAGAATTCAGCACATTTAGTCCCTCATCAGCCCCAGGAAGTAGGTCCATGATTAGCCCATTTTTATAGATAAGATAGCTTAGAAGAAAAGAGGTTGAGTCACTTACTCAGTAAAGGGTGGAGAGAAGCAAGGAGTCTTTACTTGAAACCACATATCTCCAGGCTTACAGGTGATGGGAGGAAAGAATGCTGGCTTTGAACCCAGTCAAATCTGGGTTCAGTTCCCAGAGTTTCTGTTTATCAGATAGATAGATGGTTACAAGCCCTCAAATGACAATTCGATCCAGCCCCAGATGCAGGTGGATATTAGTGTTTCTATTTTATCACGTGGGGATTCAGAGAAGAAAAGTGACCTGTCAAAGTCACACAGCTTGGAAGAAGAGAAATCAGGACCCAGTGCAGGGCTTCTATCTCCTCTCCCTGACATGCTTCCTGCTGAATGAGATGAGACAGGGAAACATCCTATGTGATCAGGGTCAAGCAATCAGAACCAGCCCCAAGAATGAGCCAGAAATCGAAGCAATGTGACTGTTCTTAACTACAGAGGCTGATTACACAGAAGTGCAGGTTTCCAAACCATCCTTCCCTGTGTCCATGAACTTCCAGGCTTCCCAGTTGCTGTCTGAACAGATGCAGATGCCCTGGACCAGCACCAGAGCAGCTGTTTGATGGTATTCCCAGCCCAATTGGAAAAAGAAATTAGCACAAACCTCCAGAGAGAGTCTGTTCTCATGAAATCTACAGCCTGGTTGGGCTGCTTAGAGTGGGAAGGGAAGCTCCATCTAAATTCACATTCTCTTATCTGTTAACTTGTTTGTTTCTGTCTCCAGCCAGTCCCTAGTCCCACAAGGGAGGATCTGGCACACATGAGAACACATCAAACAGCAATCCAATAGAGCACTGAACAGAAGCCAGATTCCAGGGCTTTTACCTACAGCCCATCACTGTGGCCTGAAGACCACCATTGGGGGCCCCTATCAGACGCCTTGCTGGAGGAATACAGCTGTGGTCATCTCCCAAGAGCTCTCTTCTGCAACTAGAGGGAGTCATCTCTCCACCATGATCCAGAAATCAGCAGTTCCTGGGTGATTTCCTGTTGTTTCCAGGCAGTCCTCAAATCTGAGTGTTAGGAACATCTTCTTGACACACAACGACCCCAGGAGTCATTGCTTACCCCACCACAACACTCACATCCTCAGCAATCAGACACCATGCCATATTCTTTGTGACAGGGCTTTCCTTCAAAGCAGTACACACATATATAAAAGTTTCAGACCACAGACATGTGAAAGTAAAATGTGACAATTCCCCATGCTAAAGACCACCATTGCAAAGAAGTGTTCACACTAGCAAATGTACATACATCCCCTGAAAACATTTAAATTCTTATGAATTTAAATTTTTAATAGGTGAAATATTAGCATTAATAGAATTGCAATGACCAAAACTCTATGAAAAAGGTTTACTCAGAAGCTTGACCCTCTCCTCTATCCCTTCCACCCATTCCCACTCCCTGTGGGTAATGAAGCCCTGAATTATTCCTCATTTATTGTTCCTTCATTTCTTTGCAGAGGGGCACATTTATCGACATTTTGCCAAAACATGGTATAATATGCATTCCGTTTTATGCTTATGTCTTTTTTTCTTGTCATTTTACTCATTTTACCTTGGCTATCACTCCACCACAGTTCATATCACACTGCCTCACTCTTTTTCACAGCTGCATAGTACTCCATTGAATGGAAGTACGATAGTCTATTCAATTGAATATCCTAGATGTGGGCATTTTGGTGATTTCCAGTACTTGTTACAAGTTGTGATGCAATGAATGACCTGTACACATTTACTCTCCTCTCGTTAAAGCATGCAACTTCTACACAGTGCAAGCCTGCACACTCTGCACTGTTGAATTTTGCATATTGAAGAGCACAGACTCTGGAACCAGACAGCCTTGGCTGCAGCTCTGCCTCTTTAAATCATTAGCCTCTCTGTGCCTTGGTCTCCTCATTTGTGAATGGAGATGATAAATGGTACTCTCTCTGTGGGGTCATGGTGAGGATCAAATGAGCTAACATGCATAAAAATGCTTAGAACAGTGCATGGCACCTAGGAAATGCCCAGGAAATGTCAGTTGTGTGAGTCTGTAGCAGACATCGTCAGTGTTGCAGCCAAGCTGGTAAATGTTTAACAATGAGCTCTCAAAGAGAAAACCCTGAATTACAGCACTTGCCAATTTCCATGGTGTAAATACTCCCACATGGCTGACATCAAACTAAATGAACGGTTGTCTCCACACATGTAACTGGGCAGAAATGCTCACGTCCCAGTGGGAGCTGGCCCTGCACACCCCCCTGTGCCCTCTGGCCTGATCCCGTTAGGACACCAGCTGCCCAGCAGCCAGTGCTGGGGTGTTTTGCCAAGTCCTGCCCTCAGAAGGCACTCTGCCTGAGAGTATGCAAGGTCAGCAGTGCCTGGGAGTTTACAGCCCCCAGGGGCATCTTGTGGGTACAAATACTGCAACTGTTGGCCCCGACTGGCTGGCTCTGGGATGTGACTTCTTGCCCAGGGGCTGAGTCAAAGGCATCTTCAGCTGACTTTGCCTGAAGCTTCACCTTGGCTTGGCTTCCTGACTTTCTTCCTCTCAGTTCCTCCTCCCTGTGTCTTTGGAGATAACTTTCCTGGTAAATTTCCTGGTAAATTCTTTTTACATACAACCTTGTTCCAGGGTCTACCTCTAGGGAACCCACCTAAAGCTGCATCTCTAGATATCCTTTTCCCTTAAATGCCCTGGAGTTTGGGAGAGTTTCTCACTCAATAGTTCTCAATAAGCCTTCCCATTGACCCCCCTATAAGCTTTTCTGGATTTCATCTGTGTCTGTGCCCCAAGGTGTGTCTGTCATGGGAGATGAGTCATGGAGCAGAGTCCTCCCCACTGACTCAGCAATGCCATTTCCTGCCCACAACATTTTAGAACTCTTGCACTTTGACACAACGGGGACCAGCCCACCCCTGATTCACCAGCTCAGTTTTCTGTCACATCCTGTACTTTCCCTGAGGATTTTTCTCTTCTTCTGACCAGAGTCAATGCCATAAGCACCAGAGAACAGAAACATGGCCAGACAGTCTCCAAGATGGCTCAAAAAAATAAAGAGGCAAACGTGGAAGAGCAGGAGGTCCTTGGCCCTTTTCTCTTGAAATTGACTTTGCTGTGTTGAGATGTCCATCATGTCTGCGTCCCCTTCCTGGTTTTCCCCAAGCAGGCCATGGCAGGGGACCAGATGGCATTCCATGTGGTGGAAACACGAAGGGATCGCTCGCCAGCGAGTATAATCGCTCTGGAAACATTCGGAATACTCATATGCTCTGTACTTTTTCCCCAAGCCAATAAGGTAGAAGTGCATCAGGAGAAAGTCAAAGGTTTCTGTCAGAATCCAGACCACAGGGAGAAAATGACGAGTGGATGTGGCTGACGCTGTGATCGGTTTCTCCGTGAACCTGACAGGGAAGTCTTAGAGGGCGCCTCGGCATCTGGAGTTCGCTTCCACAATGAGCAGAAGGTGAGGAGCTGCCAAAAAACGGCCACTTTCAAAATCCAGGGAACACAGAATTAAGTCAACAAAGGAATAACAAGGTCCCAGACTACAAAACAAAACAAATTGGGAAAATTTGTCCAAGAGCTGTACTGAACTGTTGCACGGGCATTGACTTACACAAATCATCCTCACCGCCTCTGAAACTGGGCAGCTCTAAATTACTTCTTGAATTCCATATGGTTAATCTGCAGGCAGAGAACATGCTTTAGGGTGAAATGTAGTTGTTGTTTTTCACCGGGCTTGCAATAACATATTGTAAATGACTAAGGCTCGATGACACTTTGACACCAGTCATGAAATCATCCCCATGCTCTTGACCCAGTGCCAGATGAGGATCTTGGTGTAGATAAAGTGACTGTGCTTTTTCTTCCTGAAGAACTACATTAACAATCCAGAATCATGTTAACCAGGATATTTTCAGGCAGAATTCTGAACTTAAATTGGTCGTCTCCTAGTACAATAATTTTTTAAATAAAAAACAAGCAAATGCACAAAAAAAAAAAGAAACAAGAAATTTTAAAATGTCATGTCTATCTTACTAAAGCCAAAATGTAGCATTGACATTTTTTTCCTGAATATGGGCATTGTCCACGTCTAATCTAGATGATGTGTGTCCAGTTTTCTCTTCCTTCAATCATCTGATATTTTTACATTCAAATTGGTAGAAAAAGGATGCTTTCCAGTTTAATTTTCTCTCAAATAATTTCCCAGATTCTTAAATCCATATGCAGTGGTTGAGAGCACAGACGTTGGACTAAAGAATGAATTTAAGTCCTCAGTATGCCATTTACAAGATGAGTAATGAGTAATGTGCAAATCCCTTCTCCTCTCTAAACCTCAGGTGAGTGTCTTATAAGGTTTCTGAGGCGGTTACAAGACACAAGGCATAGAAAAGGGCTTCCCGTGTTATAGTTTAACCGTAGAGCAAGCCCAGTGCAGGACAAAAATGATTCTTTCTTTTTCTTTTCTTTTCTTCTTCTTTTTTTTTTTTTTTTGAGACAGGGTCTCGCTCTGTCTCCCAGGCTGGAGTGCAGTGGTGTCATCTCAGCTCACTGCAACCTCCATCTGCTGGGTTCAAGTGATTCTCACGCCTGCCTCCTGAGTAGCTGGGATTACAGACACCTGCTACCATGCCCAGCTCATTTTTGTATTTTTAGTAGAGACGAGTTTTTCTTTTCTTTTTTTTTTCTTTTTTTTTTTTTTTTGGTATTTTTAGTAGAGACAGTGTTTCAACATGTTGACCAGGCTGGTCTCAAACCCCTGACCTCAGGTGATCCGCCCACCTCAGGCTCCCCCGGTGCTGGGATTATAGACATGAGCCACCATGCCTGGCCCAAGTATGATTATTTCTGTTTACTTAGTTTGTCCCTTACTCAAAACAGATGAGTTATTTACAACATAGAGTTTGTGTCTCTGTAACTTTGTAATCATGCAAAATAATTGTACATGATCTACATATGCACAACACACACACACACACACACACACACACACACAGAGACAGACATTTTTACAATAATTTTCTCCAAATTGAACTGTAAGAGCCTGTGTGATTTGGGATAGTTGCTGCTGCTTTCCCAGCTAATAAAGTTGTCCAAATCTGTTTACTTTCAAATAAATATAAAGAGCTTCATTAGCAGCCTCCACGGATGACACAGCCACCCAGTTGCATACAGAGACAGTCTGGGGATAAATGTTGGTTTGCCCAGTTTTTGCAGAGTGATTTGTTTTTAATGACTTGTGCACACAGATCATAGGCTCTGCTGAAAGCCTCATTTACTCTGGAAATTCCTCAAATTACTATTCATTTTGCCGAGTTCTTTTTCTTTTACCCTCTTGAAAGCTCACAAAAACCCTCTGAAAAACAAAAGCATCTGCACACATATTTTTGTAGATTAGAAAACACAGATGATTTGACAGAAAGCAGGTTCAGGGTGAAATAATTGTAATAGCAATTCAGATCTCTGACTTTTTTTGATGCTATGGAAACCCTGGCAGTGAAGAAATTTTGATTAAATAGATTCACAATAGATTCAAGCGTGCTCAAGGGCTGGGGTCTTAACATCTCTGGAGTGGCTCACAATGCTGAGTACATGGCAGACGCCCAATCAATACGTGCAAACAAATGAACAGCATCATATTTCCAAGGAGTTCTTCAGGAAGTCAAGTAAGGCATTGACCCTTTCCTTCAGCATTACGTCCATGGAGCCTGCCTGTCTAAATGATTCAGATCCGCTCTGCAATTCTCTGCAGGAGAAATACATTTTCCTTTTCTGCTGGATCAGACAACAGCAGGACTTCTGGATTATGTCTTCTGCATAGGTTGCAGCAGGGATACATAGCATTAAGTGTGTAGACAGGGCAGGTTTAATACTAGGCAGCATTCTTAAGGGAGATGAGAATAGCAACTAGCATGCCAGGTCTACTATCCCCGCCCCTGAGGCTCAGCGTGGATATTCGGAAAACCAGGAGTTGAACATTTGGCTGGAAAATAAAAACAACATAGATTCGCTCATTCGATCAGTGAACGTGGAACACACACCATGGATTAGGCGCAGCAGGGTACCAAGGAGATATCACCTAGCTTAGAAGTCATCTCTGCCCTCTGGGGGCTGACAATCCAGCTGGGAGTGAGGACTGGCAGGTCAGAAATTAAATAACGAGCAAATAAGAATGCAACATGAGTAAATGCAAAAATAAAAACAAAACAAGGTGGCCCTGGGTTTAGATAGATAGATGGATAGATACATAGATACATATATAGATATATACATAGATAGGTACATAGATAGATACACAGATAGATAGATAGGCAGACGACAGGTAGATAGAGATTCGTGTGTTGTATACATTTTCTGAGGATCATGTTCACGGTTTTCATCACATTCTCGGATGAGTCCCTTACTCTGCCCGCAATGTAATAATGGCCAATAAAAGTGCCAGTCTGTGTGGGATGGACGGGGTCTGAACGGGCCGATCAAAGGTCCCCACCCATGATGGTCAGGTGGCCCTGTGGAGAAGACCACGGACTGTGTCTGTCAGTCAGACTTGCTTTGACTCTTGGCTCCACTGTAAACCAGATGAGTTAAGTTTCATACCCTCTCTAAACTTCAGTCGCCTCAGCCCTACAACAGGCTCAATGATATTCACCCCACAAGATTGCTATAAGAAGGAAGTGGTATATCCTTGGGGCAAGACCTGGGGCAAGAGGAGGTATCGTCCCCACTGTCCATAGATGGTGACGTTTGCTCAGGATAACCTGGCCATTAAGGAGGAGAACTCCGGAAAACAAGGTCTGAGTCCCTAGATGGTGTTCATGCAGGTACTTGAGATGCTAATAGGTATTTCATGAAAAAAAGAGTTTGTGGTCAAATAAGTTTGGAATATACTAGATTGAACAAGTTTCTTTATGATAAGAGTTCGAGCTTTTAACTTACTGTCAGGTATTCAAAATTTCATCAGTCAAGAGGTGCTTATGAAGCAAGAAGCATTTCACAAATCTGGTTTACTACCTGACAGAAACACGCTCAGTGAAGGGCTAAGCTGAGTGCCCACCAGGACTGTGCACTCCAGCCTCCTTCTATGCCAGGCATCCTCTTGGAGTCAGGAAATGGTCGTAGTCAGCTTCAGAATTTCTCAGTGCTTCATGTGGTATTTGGTTATTTTAGGTGATCGATTAATCAACAGAGGAATGCTGAAAGGAGTTAAAGAGTTAAGCAGTAAACCACTTAGGTGCAGCGGCTTATGGGTGCATAGATGCAGAACTGTCATAGAATGGGTGCTTGGTAAGCAATGATTCCATTCTTTCTTGTACAAAACAGATCCCTACCCCCTGGAGTCAGGTGAGGAAAGAGGCTTAGGGCAGTGGCTGCCCTGAGCTACCCTTGCAGAGTCTACAAGGCAGGCGGCATCCATGAGCTGCCGTATGTAGCACCTGGCGCCCTGTGTGGACTTTCCAAGCAGGAAGAATGTGGCTGCTCCTCTGCCTTTCAAATCTTGCACAAAATGTGTCTTGTGGACCACACTAACCTGTAATTATACAGGACAGGGGACTTGGGGTACATGGTTACAGCTTAGCTCAAGTGACAAAGCCCTACTGGCATTCCAGAAGTTCTTTAGGCACTTGGACAGGACACTACCACCCTCCCCAAGCCGGGTGCTTTCATGTGAATCAGAAAATAGTGCCCTGTTTGGGTGGACGCGAGGCATGGCAAGCAGCAGGAGGGTTGGAGTCTAGCTCCTGCCTTCACCAGGCACCTAGGATGGTACACAGGCTGTACAGCATACATGGAGCCCAGAATTTAAGCTATGGTCACTAGGCTCATGTACTTCTTTAAACGCAAATTCCTCTCAATAATCGACCAGTCATGACATACAAGTTTGAATTGACAATCCAGCAAAAGACCCAGAGATTACGCCTGCATCGAATCTGAAATGGAAAGGAAATTTTCAAATCTGTAGTTTCAGGTGTAGAAACTTAATACCTGACTGTCATTTCCACAGAAGAGGGAGAGCAGAATTATTTCTAGACACAAGAAAGAATACAATGCAATAGAAAAGATGCCCTTGCCACCTTCCAGCCTTCAAACGGCAGAGAAGGACCAAAAATACACTTCAACTACAGAGACTCAGGCTGAGTTCAATGACGTCTTTAATTTAGGAAGGGTGTCTCTATGAGACTGCTTTACCCTGGCATTCATGGACCATCAGCTCAGCACCCACTCCAAAAATAAAATAAGTGGATGAATGTATAGATGGATGGACTAATGAATGGATGGATGGATGGATGAATAGATGGATGGATAGACAGGTGGACAGACAGACAGATGTATGGATAGGTAGACAGACAGATAGATAGAGGTTTGTATGTTGCATGCATTTTTCTGAGGATAGTGTTCAAGGTTTTCATTACATTCTCAGGTAAGTTCCTTACTCCACCCTCAATGTAATAATGGCCAATAAAGGTTGGCAAACATGGCAGACTACTAATAGAATGGCTGAACCTGCATATACAAGTCATAATCGATGCCCTGGGAAGTGGCTGGATGTCCTCTCCTTTTCCTAGAAGGGACAGGCCTTTCTGACCTATGGCTTTGAGATGGGGCACAGGAACCAGCTCCAGAGGAAAACTTGAGATTAACTCTAGAGGGATGGCCCTTTGATTGGCCCATTCAGAACGTCCCCCCTACCCCACAAAGACTGCTTCTGTTCCTTGGTGGCAGACCTTTCTGGCTACACTCACTCAAGACAATGCTGAAGACATCTCCCTGCCACGGCCCAATCTGTTGTTTCTCAACAGAGCAGCAGGGGTGGCTACAGGCTGGACCAGAGTTCCACCCGAGATCATCACATGGCTTCCCAATAGGAGAAAGGAAACAAGTGCCACTACCCATATGGTGAGGGGTGGCTGTCCCCTGTGGCCCACCCATCCCTGCCGTGCTCAACCTCAGCTGCACCAGGCTCCTTCCCGCCTTGCCCAGAGTGTTCTTCACCTGGCTTTCCCAGGGAAGCATCCTCTGCTTTCCTTAACTGCCCCCCTTGACAGGCCTCATACTTCCCTTGACTCCCTGGCGTTCATCTGACCACACTGAGAAGGGAGGTGACTTGATCGATGCCCAGCTCCTTTGCTGGACTGGAAGCTTCTGTGGCAGAGACTGGCTGGCTGGCTTATGGCAGCCCCGGCCTTCACATAGTAGGTGCTAGATACACACGTGCTAGATGGGCAGGTGGAAAGATGAAGGTGGGAGGGAGGAAGGGACTAATAAAAGGATAAGACACCTGGCATGATGTGCAGCACATAGAGGGAGCTCAGAGAATGCCAGCTCAGGTGTACCCCTGTAGTCCCAGCTACTTGGGAAGCTGAAGTGGGAGGATTCAGTGAGCCCCAGGAGGTTAAGGCTTCAGTGAGCAGTGATTGTGCCGCTGCGGTCCAGCCTTGGTGACAGAGCGAGACCCTGTCTAAATGTGAAATTTTTTTTAACTAGTGAAAATGGTCCTTCCTGTGGGTCTCCAGCTGCCAAGGGGAAGAGCCAGCACGTGAACCCACCCACCTCCTGTCTCCGTCTGTTTTGTTCACCTGTTTACCATGTGCCTAGAATAGCTAGCTCCTGGTACATAGTAGGTGCTCAGTAAACCTCATAGATTAGAATGAATCCAGTGTTCCTGGCTCCACATTCACACTAAGTAGTGGAACATGTACTGTTTGTTCAGAAACTGGGAAGCAAGATAGGTTTATGATTTTTTAAATATTGTATTGTTAAATGTGCCAACATTTGTAGGACTTTAACAGCTAAGCAAACCAATATTTTCCAAATGACCAGTGCATGATGTAACAAAATGTAAAATAATGTTACTCTTCTCACTGATTTTTTGTTTATTTTGGAACACATTTTTCATTTTTAAAAGTATTATTTAGGTTTATGAGAGGCCGGTACAGGGGCTCATGCTTGTAATCCCAGCATTTTGGGAGGCCGAGGAGGGCAGATCACTTCAGGTCAGGAGTTCGAGACCAGCCTGGCCAACATGGTGAAACCCCACCTCTACTAAAAATACAATAATTAGCCAGGCATGCTGGCACACACCTGAAGTCTCAGCTACTTGGGAGGCTGAGGCAGAAGAATCGCTTGAACCCCTGAGGCAGAGGTTACAGTGAGCAGAGATTGCACCAATGCACTCCAGCCTAGAGGACAGAGGAAGACTCCATCAAAAAAAAAAAAAAAAAAAAAGGCCAGGCGCAGTGGCTCACGCCAATAATCCCAGCACTTTGGGAGGTCAAGGTGGGTGGATCCACGAGGTCAGGAGTTTGAGAGCAGCCTGGCCAATATGGTGAAACCCCATCTCTACTAAAAATACAAAAATTAGCTGGGTGTGGTGGCGTGCACCTGTAACCCCTGCTACTTGGGAGGCTGATGCAGAAGAATTACTTGAACTAGGATGCAGAGGTTGCCATAAGCAGGATTGCACCACTACGCTCCAGCTTTCTGTCTAAAAAAAAAAAAAAAGACATGAATCTCAATAGATATATAGCCCACATAGGAAAAAGCTCCCAATAATTAAGACTGTAAAGGAGTTCTGAGGCCAAAAAATGTATGAATTGCTGTTTGATGTACTTCCTGAAATGTTCCCCCAAAGTAAACACCATCAAGGAATGTCTTCTGAGGCAGCTAGAGAAATTCAGGTGGCCTTTGAGAGCCTGGGAATTCCAAGACCTTCTGTTGGGCTATTTCTGCTGCTTTAAGGCTTTCCAGTTCCAGGATGTTTCACAGCCATATTGAAATTATTGCAGAGAATTTTAAAATTATAAGAAGGGACGAGGCAAAATTTGCCCACTATTCAGAAAGGAAAAAAACAGAGGTAGGAAATTGAGACCGTGTCAAAGAGCCCGTCTGAGCACCTCCACCCTGTCGTGGGACCTGGAGGGAACCAGCAGGGCCAAGCTTCCCAGGAACCGCAGCAGCCGGGAAGATGGGGCAAGACCTGGCTTTTCTCATGACACATCCACAGTTTGGCCTGTGGTCTCAGCTGGAATCATCATGGGAATAGCTTGTAGTATTCTGGCCCCTGTTCATTTCCGTCACCACTGAAACCAGGAATTATCCAAGTGGGTGGAATAAGAAAATTAGGGCAATTTCAGAAATGCAAAATTAGAGAGAAACAATAGGCCAGTCACCTCCTATTTGTTTCTCTCCGAATCTGTTTCAAAGCTTGTGCTGCTCTTCGGGAGGGATCGATGCCCAGGCTGGAAATGCGGGGATGATTTAAAGTGGCAGGCGGGGCCCCCTCACTACAGCCTGCAAGACTCCAGGCTCCCTGAACTGCCCAGTGATGGTCCATGCTCAATTTCCCACACACAGCACTGAAAAATGATTCCCCACGCTCGACCGCAAGGGGCTTTTTATCTTAGCTGTCAGCCTGAAATACATTTAGAACTCAAAGCAATTATGGAAACATTTGGATCTCCTGAACTTTTCTCTGCTGGGTTTCTCTCCCAAGTAAAATGAAATGAAGCTTAGTTCTTTGGGGATTCATATAAACAAAGATCATGCAGGCATCTAGTGAACGTGGGGAGGGGACAGGATCACAAGGCCATTAAGGAACCACTGCCTTTGTGTTCAGCACAAGCGCATCAGGCATGTGGCAGAGCAGGGGCATGTGCGGAGGGGCCTGCCGTGAATGAGGTTAATTCTTCTAATTAGAGCCCAGGAAAATGTTGTTTCAGCTCCCCCCATCCCAACCCGTCAGCCGACATCTCGCAGGTCCTGAATAGTATCAAATGCAAATATCCTTTTTTTCAAATGAGGTGGTCAGAGGGTCTGGAGGGAAGAAGGGATTTTTGAAGTATGCACTAAGTCAACAGACCCTTGAGCAGTGGGACAGTAAAATTTCACAGCCAGTCTTTGATCTGGATTTCAGAAAAATGAAGCCATAAATGTAGAATGTTTTATGAACCCAAAAATAAGAAACTCTTTGTCTTTTATCTAAAATGTCTACTGAGAAAAATCAGAGGAATATCTAAACGTCGGGGTCATTATATTTTATTTGCGGCAGGGTAAAAGGAGAGCACAAAAATATTTACCAAGGTTTATTTTAACTCTAAATAATCTTAATGTCATTTTAAAATATATATATTTTTCAAATAGGTTTCAATGGGCAAATCCATCAACCCAAATATGTAGATGCATTTTCTGGCTGAAATTGAAATTTTCCCTCTGAAGCTACCATGATCTCCATGAAAGTTTTCTTCTCTCAGCTCTGCAGGTGGAAAGCCTCCATTTTCCCAATGCTACCTGCCAGCTACGCTTCTCGGCAGATGTTTCTGGAGTTCAATGGCCTTATTTGCAGGCTGAGAGGGCTGAAGAGATGAACCCTACGTTCTTCTCCCTGACATTTCTGTGCTGTCAAATGTCTTCATTTTAACGAGGAGGCGGGGAAGAGATGGAAATTTCTAAACTAAGCATGTCCTCCAGACAGCTCTCTTCAAAGAAAGGGAGCAACCCCACCCCCTACCCAGTAGCGAGGGTCCTGAACCCACCCTTGGCCCATCACCTACCCCCAGCCCACAGCAAGGGTCCATCCCTGCCTCCTTTAAGATGGGGAAACGGGTCTCTTGGACTACCAGTATGTGAGCCTGCTCTCCCCAGGTGTGATCCCTAATAGGTGCGCTTGTAGAGAATAAGGCTGGGCGTCCTCTAGCCTGGAAACCCTGCAAGCTGACACGGGCTCTGCTCAATCCCCTTTCCCACCACACAGAGCTGCATTCCTGGAAAATGACACGGCACCAAGAGGTTTTTAATAGAAATGACCCTTCTGATCATCGCAGCTACCGTGTGAGTACACACAGACTATCAGGAAAACCTTGTTTTTCAAAGAAAGACACTAAGGCTGGGAGCCGCCCGTGACTTTTCTGGGCTTTGGCCCACTGAAGCCTCAAAAGCCATTTTCATTGCTTTCTTTCCCCAAAATGTCTGTGGTCTCCTTTGTCAGGTAAAGCACTGCTCGCTTTCTACAAATCCTTGCGCGTTTCATGTTGGATTATTCTGCTGTTTTGGCAAATCATGAGAAAATGTTTAAGCACTTTTATGTCTGAACCTATTTTTCATTCAACATCATGTGATCATATCGGGAGCTGGGAGAGGAAGTTTTTTCATTTGTCTCTTATTTTTAAGTTAAATATTAGTGATAAAAAGGAACTGTCAATAAGAGCCCTTTGCAGTCACGGAGCTCTTCACATCCTGGTGATTATTTTTACCGGGAAGACGCTTTTATTTCTAACTCTGCATGCTAACTCAGATGTTGTCAATTATTTGTTAGTTACCTCTGAAATTATCAACGAGGCAATGATCTAATGATGATGATCAATGACACGAGGTGATAGATGATGTCACAATCTGAACACCTGCTGGGTGCCACCCAGCACCTTTCCTGCATCGCCTCCCTCCAGTATCCTCTGAGGACCCAGGACCCACTTGAGTATTTGTCACACGGTAAATTCTCAGAAAATGCTGGTGCAGTTACTCCTCTCTGGAGTCCAATCCTCCTGCGCCCATTTTATAGGTGAGCAAACTGAAGATAGAAAGTTTGCATCACTCCCACAGGACCGCACAACCAGTATTTAAATGCAAGGACATGGTCTTTCTTCTACCTATTGCTTGTGAAGCTAGGAAAAAGGTGGGGGTGGGGAGGGAGCAGACCCAGAGGAAGATGTAAATACCAGCAGAAAAATGGACAATGGAGACTGGGTGTGGTGGCTCAAGCCTGTAATCCCAGCACTTTGGGAGACAGAGGCAGTGGGTCACCTAAGGTCAGGAGTTCAAGAACAGCCTGGCTAACATGGTGAAACCCCATCTCTACCAAAAATATAAAAATTAGCTTAGTATGGTGGTGCATGCCTGTAATTCCAGCTAGCTACTCGGGAGGCTGAGGCAGGAGAATCGCTTGAATCCAGGATGTGGAGGCTGCAATGAGCTGGGATTGCACCATTGCACTCCAGCCTGGGTGGCAGAGCAATACTTCATCTCAAAAAAAAAAAGAAAGAAAAATGGAAAGTGGAAAACAGGTAGTCTTAAGAAGGGGCCCAGAGGTGGAGGAAATGGATAGCCCCAGGGCTCTCACTTTTGGTACATGTGCACATGAACAGATCAAACCTGCCAATTGGGTTTGAGGTTAGAAGGGGCCACAGGGCAGTATCCACGCTGTCTGGGATGGAAGCAGCCAGCCAATTGCCACTGTGGAACACATAAAAAGTGCAAGGGCGACTGGGGAGCTAAATTTTTCATTCTGTATAATTTAAATTTAAATTTTAAATGATATAATTTTTATATTATTTCCATTCATTTAAATTCTGATGTCCACACGTGGCCGCCCCATTGGGCTACATTGCTGGAGAAGGCCGAAAAAAGGGGGTGGAGAGACCTTCTCTCCATGGAGAGGTGCAAGTTGGGCCTCCCTGTCCTCCCGGGGTTCAGTGTCACTGGTGGGAGACTGCTTTTATCTCCTAGGACATGCTCCTGGGACATTTGCAAATAGGGAACCCCTGAAGCCCAGCAGCTATGGGAGGTGAAGGGGCAGCTTACTTAGAGACTAGGCTACAAAATGTCTAAAATGTCAGTGTCCACTCGTAGCGCATTCATCTGACCACCCAGCAGTTCCCCAGCACCAGCTCCCTGTCCAGCTAGGACATGGAGCTAGGTCCAGCTGGATCCGCAAGTTATTGGGGAAGTCACGTCTCTAAGAGAGGAGCCCTCAGGTCTGCAAATGCATTGTTAGTCCTACTGCAGACAGCAGAACCCAGAAAACATTGGTGAGGGTAGTGGCCCAGGGAGAGGGCCCTGGGGGACAATCACCCTCATACCCTCCTAGGAGGCAGGTGTACCAGTCAGGGCCCAGGCAGAACAGAGGACCCAGTACAGATTGTGCATAGGAAGATATGGTGAGGATGAGGCCTTAACAGAGGGAAGGGCAGATTCCAGGACAAACATCAAACCTGGGGGAAGAGTGAGAAGCCAGCTAGGGCCAAAGGGTCAGAGAAGGAGACAAGGCCACAGAGGGAACAGCCAGGGCTGTGGTCCCAGAGAAGCAGGGATCAGGCGGTCAGCAGGTGGCCAACCAATGGAAGAGCAGGAAACAGACACCCCTGCCTTTCTCCTCCTACCCAGGGGTCTCCTGCCGGGCTTCCCATTGGCTGAAGGGAAGTAGCATGAGACAGAAGAACCTTGGCAATGAATTTGAGGGATCTGCTGAGAGCTTCCTACAATTCCCAGAAGATGTTGTTGCCCTTCCCCATCCAAGAGGATGCCACAGCCCATGTGTTGACCTTGTAATCGTAAGAGGCTTGAGAAAGCAAAAAAAGATTATCTTGTCTCTGTGGGCACCTTTGATGCCTCCATCCGACCAGCCAAGCAAGGCCCTAGAAATGTCCTTTCTCTCCAGCAGAGAGCCTGATAGATTGATGGGGAACCCTGGTCTCTGGACTCGCAGTCTCATTCTGGGCCAACAGAGGAAGTGGTTTCCTGGGAACTGAGACCCTGCAGAGCCCCGGTGGATGGCTCCCAGCTTTGAGGGCAGTTTTGGTTTCTTAATTTGCATTTAGCTTCACCTCCGAGGAGGGGCACGGAGAATCTGATTGGAATTTAGAAGGTGACAAGGCATTCTTACACTAATTGTGCCCCTTGGGATGCACAGAATACTAGGAGACACCTGGCTTTTCACATGCTGATGCTCATGTGAACATCACCATCTGCCTCTAAACACAGGTAGCAGCAACATGCAATCTTTTGACAGGAAGTGGTTATTTGTTGATCACTGAAGGCTGCCTGGTGGCTCAGGGGAAGAGCAGGTTCTGTGAGAAGAAAGACATTATATGCTCAGATGTTTCTCTACCCTTGTCCTATACACAGTGCGATCCACAGTGGCAAAGGTGAAGAAACTGAGACTCATGAATGTTTGAGAAAACTGCCTAAGATGTTAGAACTAATAAGTCCCAAAGTTCAAACCCAAGTATGACTGCCAACATGAGGCTTTTTCCACAAAGAGCAATTCTAGAAGCTTCCATTTACAGAATATTGCCCACAGAAGGGCCCTGGACTGCTGGTTTTTCACGGAATCTTCACCACTGCCCCATGAAGTAGAGACAACTATTAAGCCCATTTTGCCAATGAGGAAAATGGAAGCACAGAGAGACCAAATCACCTACCTAAGATCACACAGCAAGACAGGACCCACAGTTGTTCTCTTTCCCCATCTCATCACACTGCAGCCGTGACCAACCAAGAGGGCACAATCGTCACTTAAGGCATGAAGAAGCTCTGGTGATAAGCCTGACTTGCAGGTGAGCCACTGATCAGGGCTGCTTAATGTGTTCTGAGCCCAATTTCAAGTCAGATTGTGAAGCCTTTGCTTAAACAGTCCCAGTGATGGGAAGCGAGTCTCTCAGTCAGCTGCCAATGAATCTTTCCTCCCTGAATGCACTGGGTGGGTGTCATATTAAGATGTAAGGGTTATATTCTCTCCCCTTGAATCTGGGCTGGCCTTATGATATGATGAGTGGAATGTAGTAGAGGTGACCCTCCAGAACTTCCAAGCTCAAATTCAAGATTAGCAGCTTCACCTTTCTTCTCCTTGGGACACAGTCACATGCTCAGAGAAGCCTGAGCCCCAAGGAGAAGCACATGGAGGAGAACCAAGGTGCCCCAGTTGACAATTCTAAAAGAGCTCTTGCCAACAGCCAGCACCTGCTGCCAGCAGGAGGAATGAGCTGCTTTAGACCCCCAGCCCTGTGAAGACCCAGGTGACTGCAGCCAGCGGCATCATGAAGAGTAGCAGAACCACCCGGCTGAGCCCTGTCACACCACAGAATCAAAAGAATAACAAAACGGTTGGTGGTTTAAGAAACTGATTTCCTAGACATTTTACTGTGCTGCTACCACTGATAACTACCTTGTGAGGCATCCTGTGTACCTGGAGACCGTACCACCTTTAGGTGTTTTTTTCCATAAAGTTGAATCCTCATTCTTTCATTTGTCTCCCTCGTTGGAGATCTCCCTCAGGAACCACGTAGAATGCATGACAGAAAATTAGAGATGAAGGGGTATGAGTTATTAAAGACCAGCTTGTCCATATTGCTAATTATATAGATTAGTGATTGAAGGTCAAACAAACAAATTCAGTGGCATTCTCTGACCTTCCATCCAGGTTGGGTACTCCACTCTGAGATCCCACAGTCCCCTCTTCTTTCACCCAAGAAAGCACTTACCACACCATACTACCTCCTAATAACCCGGTAATGTGTCTTTCCAGGCCAGAAACCACAGGCTGGACCAGAAGCTCCCTGAAGGCAGGACCATGTCCATTTTGTAAGCTGCCATATCCTCAAAGCTCATTTTAAAGGCATAAATGAATGAATGATTTGCCCAAGTCAAAGAACATTTAGAATGCATTCATTCAGTGAATAAGCATGGGTCAGGAGTCTTCCATGAGCCAGGCACTGATCCAGATCATCCCCACAGCACAGGAGATGCTGCAAGAGACAAACAGACCATGGTCCTGCCTCAGGCGCTTCCAGCCAGAAAGGGGGAAAAAAAAAACAGTACACATAAGTAAAATAAGTAAACTACAGAGTTCGCTTGTATCAGACAACAGTAGTTCTATGGAGAAAAACAAATTGAGAAAAGAGGGTAAACCATGCAAGCAGTGGAGGGGTTCTAATTGATGAGATAGCACCTGGGGGAGCTCTGGGTCCTGGTGCATCCGGGGAAGACCCACGGCCAAGGGGAACGGCAACACAGATGTGAGACAGGACCTGCTGGGCTTTTCTGGGAATGTCAAGAAATATTCTAGCTGACTGGAACAGAGGGTTGGAGGAGGGGGATCCTAGCCTGTGGCCAGCCAACTGGCCTTTGGAAACAGTTACCACATTCCTCATAAGACTCTGCATCTACCCATGTGGGTAGTCGAGTTCCCTTTTCCTTCAATCCCAGCTAATAAACTCCTCACTGAATTCCAATCGCCTGCCTCCCAGGAGAATGCAAGTGGTAGAATGAGGCTGGGGAGGCAGGAACAGACAGCATGGAGGACCAGTTCACTTCCTCTAAGAAGACAAAGCTGTGACCCTCCTAGGGGCAGTCACATCCAAGACTGAAGCATCTAAATTCAGTTTGCTGCAACCTTACAATATTCCTTCATTCTTGGACACACCAGGACATAGCATGCTGCCTAGAAAGAAGGGAGTTGGGGACACAGTGCCTACCGTGAGAGCCACAGGGCTGAGCACACACCTGAATGTTCTGGGATGTTTCGATGCTTCGATGTTCAAAGTCAGTGCCTCCCCTGTGATGCAAACACCACAACAGGGCCTTCCTGGCCTGGAGTCACCTGGCTTCCATTGCCCCAACCTCCAAAAATCCCTCGTGGGGAGGCCTACGTCCTGCCTGTGGTCCTGGGCTTGTGTTCTTGTGTATTTCTCTGTGTCTGTCTCCACTGTCAGGGCAGCTTGCTTTCTCCCCCGGCTTTTCTCAACGTGCCTTGCCTTTGGGTCACTCGGCAAAGGTTTGTGAGTTGTCTTGAGGTGCTCCAGCCCTGTAGGTCCTAACTCACTAGCAGGTCATACAATCAGCATAACAGGCTGGCACCATCTTGGAAAAAAAATACAAAAGAGCTGAGTAGAACAGGCCAGAGCACACACCACAGGATAAGAAAAGGCATCATTTTGTCCGGGTGCAGTGGCTCAAGCCTGTAATCCCAGCGCTTTGGGGGCCGAGGTGGGTGGATCACGAGGTCAGGAGTTCGAAACCATCCTGTGTAACACGATGAAACCTTGTCTCTACTAAAAATACAAAAAATTAGCTGAGTGTGGTGGCAGGCACCTGTAGACCCAGCTACTCAGGAGGCTGAGGCAGGAGAATTGCATGAACCCAGGAGGCGGAAGTTGCAGTGAACCGAGATTGCGCCACAGCACTCCAGCCTGGGTGACAAAGTGAGACTTCATCTCAAAAAAAGAAAGAAAGAAAAGGCACTATTTTGAAACCTTTGTGTCTGGGCATGTCTGTGAGAGTGCAGGTGTGCACATACACACGTGTGTAAGTTTGTGCTTGTGTGTCTTCTGCATAGTAGTCCAGGCATATGCTATGCTACTGTAATAAAAAAAAATACAGTGGCTGAACCAAATGGGATTTTATTTTCTCTCCTGTGCCAGTCCAGAGGTGGGCAGGGCTAACACATGGCTCTGTTCTGTAGGCTTATCTAGACACCAGGTCCCTCCTATCTGTCCCCCTTCCCCTGGGTATGACCCTCACCTGCATGGCAGGAGCTGGCTCCACCCTCAGGGTGGTCCACAGGAGGGAGACGGAGATGAAGGACGTGACCAGATCTGTAGTGCACACACTGCTTCTTGTATCCTGTTGGCCAGAACGCAGTCTCATGTCCACACATACTTGAAAGAGGAGAAGGCTGGGGGAGGTGGTCTCCCACTTTCCAGACCCTCTAAAACTTAAGAGGTTCTGTTACTAAATGCAACCAAGAGAGAATGAAAGCCAGTTAGTGTTCTCTGCCAGTTGACTCGTTCCATGTACACATTAGACATGGGAATCGCCCTGTGCCTCAGTTTCCTCTGCAGTAAAATAGGGGCAAGGGACCCAACTCCCAAATTCATGGCTCCTAGATGTCTGAAATGAGATTGGGAATGCAAATGCTTTCTGAAATGGGAGCGATGTCTCTGAGAGAAAGATGGGATTCTCCTCTTCCTCCTCCCACTGTAGTGTAAATTAGTCACATGGACTTGAAGGAGTCCTTTCTCTCTGGATCTCAGCTTTTACTTGTAACACAGAAGAGAGGTAAACTCGGTGTCTTTAAGGTCTGACATTTGAGCATCTCCCTTTCTTTACACAGAGTCTGCTCTGCCTGGTCCCAAGCGACTGGACTGGAAGTTTAACCAAATCAGCTGGAGTATTACCATAATGTTGTTACCATGCATGCCCTTCAGGGGAGACCATGAAATTATCTCTTCAGTGACATTTTGGTGTTTCAACATGATCACGATGAGGCCTGATTTGTGACTGAGTTTGCAGATAGAGAATCACTGAAGAAACATCTGGAATATTAAAAAAAAATAACAACTTGCTCATTAGGTGACCGTGTTGGAGGAGAGGATTTCTAGCATCTAAGCCTCAGATACTGTTTTTTGGGTTTTGTTTTATTTTGTTTTTTTGAGATGGAGTTTCGCTTTTTGAGATGGAGTGCAATGTCACGATCTCAGCTCACTGCAACCTCCACCCCCGGGTTCGACGATTCTCCTGCCTCAGCCTCCTGAGTAGCTGGGATTATAGGTGCACCCCACCATGCCCAGCTAATTTTTGTATTTTCAGTAGAGATGGGGTTTTGCCATGTTCACCGGGCTGATCTTGAACTCCTGACCTCAGGTGATCTGCCTACCTTGGCCTCCCAAAGTGCTGAGATTACAGGCATGAGCCACTGTGCTCAGCTCAGATGCTGTTTTAAAAGACAGAGATTGTCCTGGGGTTGCTTTTTAAGCAGAATGGCCATGTGTTAAGAATGCTTCCTTTCCAACTGCCTCCTACCCATCTCCAAGGTCCCCATCAAAGCCAGCCCAAGATCAGTTAAGCAAAGAGCCATCAGAAAACAACATTCTACACAAAAGGCAATGGCTTTGGTTTTCGTGCCGTATCATTATACCTTGAAATCAAGCTCCTGACATGTTGTGCTTGAAATGCACAACTTTTAGCTAATTAGAAGGCTAAAAAATGCAACTTAATGAATTCAAGACTTGTTTATGCTAACCTGCCAAGGCGTTTGGCAAGGAAAAAGTGTGATTTGGTGAACATCTGATTACAGGCCGTGTGGAATTCCATATGCAGAAAGGCTGGGTTGGATCGGGTTTTTATTGAACTATTGTCTAAAATGTGAACTAATTTCCGACTACCTCATAAGGACTTCTAAGTAGGGTTGACAAAGGATTTATCATAATTATTGCTCTGGCCAGGACCGTGATTATAAGTGATACATGTGTAAACTGTGTTTATAAAATTTCCGAGTCACAATTAAAACATGCTGTATTTTTTTCTCCCTTTTCCCTTTGACTTGCCTTAAAACTTCCCTTTTTTCTCCTTCAAATTAATACCTGCCAGTGATTTCCTTTGGACAGAACAGACTCCCAGCACATACCCACACAAATTCTCAAAAGCTTTTGATCTGCCATTTTTTTTCAAACCCACCCCCTGAGAAAGGCGTGTAGCTATCATTACTTTTCATAACCCGTCTTTTCAAAGCCCCAAACTGAAAGTAATTTGCAAATGCCATTCGGTGCTTTTTTCTTTTTCTTGTTTAGTGCCAAGCAATGTTAAAACTATAGAGTTTATGGAGGGCATGTCTGAAGAAGAAATGAAATGGATTTCAAGGTGTGGGCAGAAAAAAGATGAGGGAAGAAAAGAGGAGAATGTTTTGAACTGAGATAGAAATAGCACCAAAACTGTGCATAAGTTTAACACCCATCTCCTAGAGCAAACTTATTCAAAGCTTCCATATAGGTTATTCAAAACTTCAACACATGTGTTAATTTTGTCTATTTGCCCTATCAATGTTTAAAGGCACGCTAAAATCTCTAACTGGTGAAGACTGGATGTACTTATTTCTTCCCATAGTGCTGTCTACTGTGGATTTATCGGTAAAACCATGATAGAAACATAGATTTTATAGGCGACAAGTAACTTTTTTAAAGGCATAAACAATATGAGAAAAGAAAGACCCAGGAACAGAAGGCAAAGTCCTTAGGGTCAGGCAGCAAAGTGATGACCCTGATCAGCTGGAGTCCCCCTTCTGCCAGTGACTGGCAACTGTGCTCTGTACCATGGCTCCCTGGCCACATCTGATTGGTTCATGTCTGGCCCTTAGACCAAGGTCAGCCAGTCCATTGGCTTCCCAGTAGCCAATAATGTGCCTCCAGCATGCAGATGGATAGGCCAATCAGAAGACCTCGCTTAAAAATTTGGACCAGGGTATGCCCCTAAATGAGGTGTGAGGTGAGGGCGCCTTGGCTGCCACGGGTGGTAGAGCGGGACGCAGGAAGCACCATGTCTCTAAGGTATCTTCCCCTGGACCCAGAGTCCATATGGGCCAGGACTGCCTCTGCTTAATGTGGGGTTGTCCATTTGAACAAAAGTTCTTTGAAAAGAACTTTGAAGGAAAGAGACTTTAGTCCACTGAACAGTTTGCAAACCCGGGAGAGGCAGCACCCAGTGTAAGATGAAGGTGTCTTCCAGAGAACAAAGGGAAGGCTCCGTTTTACAGCAAAGCTTCCTATCCAAGTTCCCAGTAAGTTCCATATATGCAAATGAAGGCTTTAAACTCACTTAGTTCTGATTGACCATTGATACTGAGCTTTGATTGGTTGATGCAGCTGACCTCTGATTGGCCAAAGCAGGTGAGCTCTGATTGGTTGGCTCCGGTGAGCGCTGAAAGTCTCAAAAATAAGAAGGTGCAGGTCTTCCCGGAATTCGCAGTGGTATGTCAGCAAACGGCCATTTGGCTCTACTTTAAATTTAGGCCTAATTAGCCACTGGGGAGCCATCTTGAAAGACGGATTCTTTTGGATTCACATTTGTTCACATCTGATTAGTTTAGATTTTTATGTTAGAAATTCCAAGGATTTATTTTATTTTAATTTTATTTTATTTTATTTTGTTTTATTTTATTTTTTGAGACAGAGTCTCGCTCTATCACCCAGGCTGGAGTGCAGTGGTGCAATCTTGGCTCACTGCAACCTCTGCCTCCCAGGTTCAAGTGATTCTTGTGCCTCTTCTCTACCTGAGTAGCTGGGATTACAGGTGGGTGCCACCACACGCGGCTAATTCTTATATTTTTAGAAGAGATGGAGTTTTGCCATGTTGGCAAGGCTGGTCTTGAACTTACAGCCTCAGGTGATCTGCCCACCTCAGCCTCCTAAAGTGTCCAAGAGCATTTAAAAGCCAAAGGTACAAGGAAGGAAACCATTCGGCAAAGAAAAGATACTCACAGCGATAGCAGGACAGCAGAAACACAGGAAGCCACTGGAGGCCCTCAGTCCCAGCACCCCAGGTCCAGAGACAGGCCCAGAGCAGTGAGGCCCCAAATCTGGCTCTGGCTTCTCTGTCCTGGGATTTTCCAGGTCATAGGCAGCCATACAGGAAATCCCTTTCCAGGATGTGTTCCCAGCAGGCCGCCGCTCCCTATATCTGCGAACCAAACCTATTCAAAAATCAATGCGGAGACCCCAACTTGTAGCCTGGGTTCGAATTCCAGCTTCATTACTTCCTTCTAGCTCAGTGATGTTGGACTAGTTACTTAACCTTTCTGAGCTTTGCTTTCCTTATCTGTAAAATGTAGATGCCAATAGTGCCAATTTCATAGGTTGCTGTAGGAATTATGTGGAAATCCACAAAAAGCCCTTTGCATAGCACTTGGCACTTAATAAACACATGACTGTAAGCTATTATTGTTACTTTTTCTTTATTTGATTTTGTGGTGGATAAGAATACAGCTGCGGCTGAATGGCCATTTGTTTCCTATGTGGATTTCTGAACCAAACCAGCTGGGCTCAAGTCTTGACTTTGCAACTGAGTTGCTGTGAAACCTTCAGCAAACTAAACTCTGTGGGCCTCAGGGATTTTTTGTTTGTTTTTTGGGGTTTTTTTTTTTTTTTGAAACAGAGTTTTGCTCTTTTTGCCAGGCTGGAGTGGCACGATCTCGGCTCACCACAACCTCCATGTTCCGGGTTCAAGCGATTCTCCTGCCTCATCCTCCTGAGTAGCTGGGATTACAGGCACCCACCACCATGGCCAGGTAATTTTTGTATTTTTAGTAGAGACGGGGTTTTGCCGTGTTGGCCAGACTGGTCTTGAACTCCTGACCTCATGATCTGCCTGCCTCGGCCTCCCAAAATGCTGGGATTACAGGCGTGAGTCACCACGCCCGGCCAGGCCTCAGTTTCTTGAAGGGTTGAACAGGGATAACAGTCACACTTAGTTCATGGGGCTGTTGTTAAAATTAATGAGTTAATATTTGTGACGCATTTATCCAATGCCTAGCACAAAGTTTATGCTCAGTAAGTATTGTTATAATGGTGTCCACTTGTTCTCTTCAGAACATACCAGAAGGCTGGGTAGAATATCTCTGAGGCTCTGATCTGTCAATGGTGCTCCCATGGGAGCTCCCTGAGGCCCGCTGGCCTCACCTTCTGCTCTTCTATACCCAAGCATCTAGCCCCAGGCTGGCCCAAGACGGGCTTGGGATAGATGCGCTGATGGACTGCTGGTGCGTTTCCCCCAGGGTCTAGTCATGGTGCGCTTCTCCTGGGCCTTGGCCATGCTTGCTAGAGGATGGACTAGCCATCCATCATGCCTGTCATCAGCGGCTGAGGCTCTGGGAGGGGTGGGGAGCTTGCACAGGAGCTCTCGCCAGTGAGCAGGGGTATCTTTGCTCACTGGATTCCTCAGACGGCCGCATCAAAGCCTCTGAGCTCCAGCATGACCAGTCCCCCATCGCTGGGGACTTCATGCAACAGGACAAGTTTGACCTTTCCTCCCAAACTCCTGCTGTCTGGCTGATTCTGAGAACAGAGAGAACAGAGCGTGACCCTCTGGGACCTTAGCTGACAGTGTCCATCCTGACCCGCTGGCACTAGCCCCTGCTTCTGCCAGAAAGACAAGGAAAGCAGATGTCAGCAGAATACCAAGGTTTAAAAGGTGGCAGGTGATGCCCTCAAAGTTTAAATAACCAGAAAGGACCATGCCCATTGTGACTATCCTCCTCCCCATTGGTTGGGGTTGTGATCGTCCACTCCTTTCTGAGGGCACTTGGCAAGAGTCCAGAGAACCACAAGTATAAAAGGGAGTTTAAATGGGCGGAGATTTCACTGGAACCTGCCCAGGTACCCTGGGCCCAGCAGCAGGTTACTGACAGTTGCTGCCATACCAGCAGCTTCCCACATTTCTTGGGCTGAGGACATTCTCTGACCACAGGACTGTCCTTAGACCATGCATGGGTCATGCCTGAAGGGCCAAAAAGCCAGCACGTCCAGGAACAGCCCCAACCAATGGGGAACATGAGAGGCAGGATGCGTCTCCAACTTATGGGCCAGCTTCTGGGCAATGATCCTAAGGTGCATCTGCCCCATCTTGCAGAGGGTTGTATGGGGATTGGCCTTCACAGCCCGCATGGGTAACGTGTTCACAAAGGCACCCTTTGTTGCCTGTCCCATTCCTGGTCTCACTCCCCAGCCCCTCACCTCCCAGTAAACCCCCCTGTGCGAGGTCCCCATCTCAGGCTTTGCCTCTGAGGAAGCCAGACTAAAACCAAAACTGAGCCCGCAGCCTTAGAGCACAGGCTCTGGACCACAAGGTCTGATTTCACATTCCCCTGCCCTGTTTAGGGGTGTGTGGCCGTGGGTAGTGGATCTGCTTCACTGCTCCATTCTTCATTTGTCACACGATGATCTTAAGGGGACGTCTCTCTTGGTGCTGATCTCAGGCTTGACTCCATGTAGAGGAAAGGCCCAGAGCACACGTCCTCCAGGACCAAGCAGGACTGTGCACTTCCGTGTCTTAGCCAATTGCAGCCTCAGTTTCCACATCTTTAAAATTGGGAGAACAATGAATGACAAGGGCCAATAGGACCCTCGTCCAGAGCCTGTACATATGGGGAACTCAGTAAATAACGGCCGTCTTAAGAAAGCTTATTGATGGTAATAACAGTCCTTGAATCACAGTGAAGACAAGCCACTTGGACCACATTTGAGTCAGGAGGGGCAGTTGTGGGGTAGGGGTGGGTAGGTGGGCTGAAGTCAGTCACTGAAGTAATATTTCCGTGAAATTATGCTCCGGTGACACAAGTCCATATCGGAATCATCCCTCACCCTCTACAAAGGAACACGCTTCAGGAGCCAGGGGAGGGGATGTTGCTAAGATAAAAACTGCTAAAATCACACTCAATGTGCTAGAGATGACAATATGCATCTTCCGATTCAGTGTAATGTTTTGCTTTTTCTTCCAACTGTTCTGCCTCAGTGGCACCGAGATGCCACGGCCACCGGGTCATCAGTGGGCGAACCATTCATGTGATCCCCGTGAGGGCAGTGTCATGTGGCCCAGAGGCAGAGACACAAGGCTTGGAGAGAATGCAGCCTGGCTTTCCTTCCTCCTTCTAGCTGCTAATTCTGATTCCCTGCAACCTGTGACTCCGGGTTAATGCTCAGGACATCCATTACACAGGTCCAGCAGTTTGGAGTCGCTCCTTCTCCTGCCCCTCCGCATCCCCAAGGAACAGATGCTTCTGTCAGGCTGGTGTTGGATGAACATCAAATCCTGGCCCAGAACACCATGAAGCTGAGCTGAGGTGAGCACGGCAAAGCCCAGAAACTGCACCAGTTTCCTGGCTCCTCTTTTCCACGTATTTGCTTGGGCAGCTAGTTTTTGGAGTCGCTGTCATTCCTAAGTGTCCCCATGAGTGCGGGGGCTATGGCCAAATTGCTCACAGTCCCCTGGGTTATGGTTCCGTGAATAGCCTGCTGCCTGTCGGGCGTTGGTCCCGGAGCTCTGAGCTGGGGTGGGCGGGGTCCATGGGCCATGGCTGCTCCTCAGGGGTGCTGCAGATGCTGAGTGGATGACACCCCTTGGCAGAGGCCACACTGAGAGGAGGTGACCGGGGAGCCTCTCCACCTGGAGTCACAGGGTGCAGGAAAGAGGAGCACACCTCACAATGTAAAGCCACACCCCGTGTAGCTTGGGCCCAGAAATCCTGCCCAAACCAGGGTTCCTACTCTAGGTCCTGTTACGTCCACTTTGCAGAAAAGACACATTCCTCAGTGGATCGACTGCCCCGGGAGCACAGAGACCTGGCAGTTCTGGCAAGTGCCACCTTGCTGACCCAGAGTCCCCACCATCAGGCTTTGCTGTCCATCCGTTTGGAAAGCAAACCCACTCTAGGCACTTCCACCAGAGGGACTGAATACAGGGAGTTGGTTGCACTGGAGATGGAAGAGCTGGGGGGCCACAGAGGGGCCTGTGAGGCAACCAAGATGCCCGAAAGAGCAGCAAGTCCAAGGCAGGGGATTCCTCTGGTCCAGAGCCAGGTGGGCTGCCCAGCAGAGATGGGACAGGGCGGTTATCCCCAGGGAACTGGAAGCACAGAGGAGACTCAGAGGGAAGGAGGAAGTGCAGCGAGCATCTCTTCCATGTGCCTCCCACCTCCTCTTGAACCAGTGCTTCCCACAAGCCAGACCTGTGCAGGAGCCAGGATGCAGAGACACTGGCGGTGTTTTCAGAGAAGAGCAGGGCCTGGATCTGAGGGCAATCCTATGCTCTGCCCTACCCCCAGCTAAAGGAGAAGTTCCCTTCCTCCAATGGGGACCACCGCCTTCACCTGCACCTTCCCTTCAAGTGAAGTTACTCCCTTCCCTCTTCCTTTTTCAGAAGGGCCACCCTGAGGACCCCAAGGCTCCTTCTGCCCCCTTGCTCTTCTTTGGGGCAGCTTGCAACTTCCCTGTCTGAAAAAGAAGGGGAAATGCATGAACACATGGAACATGAAAAAATACACGATTTTATTTCCATGTGATTAGTCTGATCATTTCCTACTAAGTCAGTCCCTTCTTCCATAAAGTTCAGCCTTGTCCCAGAAAGAGGAATGAGAGTACTTTATGCTGTATAAAAATCTGTATAGTAATCCCGCGACCCCTAGATCGTGATGCAGTGGCCAACCACATGCCAGAAATGGACCACCAAGCCCCCCAGAACGTGTGGGCAAGCGTGCAGTCATGGGGCACAGCCGGCGGCCACAGCATGCCTCCGTCACGAGCTCCACTTCCCACCCTCCCAAAGCCACCACAGCCTCCTTTATGCCTAGCTTGGAAGTCGGCTTTCCTGGACAGGGTTCAGACATCTATACATTTTTATCAGCACTTAAAAAATGAAAGTTAAAAGTCTAATGGGATTGCTGAGAACAGATTGAACGGTTCCAGGGGAGGAAGTAATACAGGATAAAAAGGGGGTGTTCAGTTTCAAAGGCTTCTAATAGAAAGTTGGAGAAAGCTTGTATAGAAAGCACTTGTCCTCAGAGTGCCAGACTTTATTATGGATATCTGGTCAGAAAAAGAAATGAACACGTCAATTAGAAAGAGAAATTCGGGTGGCCAAGGACTTTCATCGTGGGAGGAAACATTTAACTAAGTGCATTATTCATTTTGCGTTGACTTCAGTGCCAGGGGCCTTAGTTCATAGCGGGGGGCTGGCAGGAGTGCATGGGCTTGGCCCAGCTATGCACTTACACGTTTTTTGTCTTTTGTAATCTCGGTTAAAGAGTTCTGCTACTTTGGGGTCTTTTGGCTGAAAGCAAATATTCTGTCTTCTCTGGGGATACTCTGCCTTGGCTTGGCAGAAAAATGCAAATGGTAACCTAATAGAGCCAGCTTTTCTCTGGTTACCAGACTTCAGTGTGCCTTTAATCTCCATTGAATTACCGAGTCCCCTGGGATTGGGTGGGCGGTCTCTCAGTCAGTGAAAAGTTCACAGTGGTTTTGGCAGGCCTGCTATTTCTTGCCTCTCCGTCGGGGACTCTGTGAGTGAGCCATTCTTGAAATCAGACAAAAAAAAGCCTCACTTTTGCTTTCTGACAGTGACATACAACAGTGACTTCTCTTTCTTATTTGATGTGTTTCAAAATGCAGTAGTTACTGCAAACTATTTCCCTAATTGATCTGGAATGCAGACTAATTCCTGTGCCCCGAATTGGTTCATGCGTCTCAAATTTGAAAAGTGTTTCATACATTTAAGACCAGCCTTGCTAGGACTGAAATTTAGAGGTTTGTTTAACCAGCAGACCAAAAAAGAAAAAAAAAAAAGTAGAGGAAGATGACAAACTCTAACCAGGTTATAAATGTTTTGAAAAATCCTGCGAACATCTTGGTAATGATCGTGGGAAGGATAACAAAAGTGCAAGTGTTTCCTGAGATACTGCCTGTCAGGCCCATGCCAAGTATCTTCCATACAGAATGCACTGGCTTTTCTGAAAATCTAGGTGAAGTGGGCATCAACACTCAAAAATAAGTTCACAGAGGTGCACAGAAGTGATGTCGTTTGCTCAGGTTTACACAGACAATAAGAGGTTGACCTAGGGCAAAGTTCTCTTTGTTTGAGATTCACTAAAATCTGACACATTTGTAAATATGGAATTTATGGCTATATCTAGAGATGCTTTTTAATGCCATGCTGATGACAGAGCTTGGACTCAAGGGACCACCATACCAAATACTTCTAGCTGAATGGAAAGTAAGAAGCAGCACCCAGTTTCTTCTTCGCACTTATCCATCACAAAGCCCTGTTCCTTGGCTTAATTTTGATGTTGAATGCCTTATTTCCGTTCATATCCCATTGGGCAGCAATTTCTCACGTGACCACACATAGCAACACAGGAGGCCGGGAAAGGCAGTCCTTAGCTGGGCAGCTGCATACCCAGCTAAGACATTAGGATCATACTACCAAAGGAAAAGGCAAAGTGGATACTGGATAACAATGAAGTATGTTTGCTACACCCTTACTCACCACTGTGTACCACCCTCTATCCAGCCTCCAGTCCTTAAGCCTTGAATGAACAAACTCGCCTGTCAAAGGTTGTCAACCTCTGATAAGAACCCCACCACTATTCCAAGCTTCTGCATGTTCCAACATTAGATGCAGACATTCTCTTATCGGCATAGGTCAGGCAAATGTTAGTATCCTCATTTACAATTGAGAGTTGTAATCTCGTGTTCCCCTATTTCCTTACTAATAGGGCCTCAATTTTGTCCTGGGTCATGATATAGCATCATTCCTCTCTACAGAAAAATTCTAAATTATATATGCCAATACTCTCCCTCCAGGAAGTAGAGCTTAATCCCTCCTTTGAGGGTGGACTAAACTTAGTGAGTTGCTTCCAAAGACCAGAGTGTAGCCAGAGAATGACAGGAGCATTGCAGAGGAGAAATCTGGCATACAGTATGGTAACCAAGTGGCTGAGGTTGACATCAGCAGTGATAGATACGTCATGGGGATATCATGCACCCCCTGATATGATACTGTGAGACTCATACTTCATCTCCGTGGTCTTCGTCCTCAAAACCCTTCAGTAATTTAGTTGATTCAATCAAAGAGATTCCCAACCTCTCACTATTGCATGCATCAGATGTCACTGAGAAACACAACATTGATGTTATGAAATAAACCTTATCTTCCCATCAATTTCACTCTAATCAAGAGAAAAGCATCAGAAAAGCGCAGGTTGAGGGACATTCTGCAGAACACCTGAGCAGTCCTCTTTGAAACTGTCAAGGTCATAAAAAACGAGGAAGTCTGAGACATTCTCACAGCCCAGTAGAGCCTAAGGAGCCGAGATGACTAAACCTCATGTAGGATTCCAGACGATACCCTGGGCCTGGTCCTCCTTGGAATTCTCACCTCATGGGAAAATCAAACCTCATTTGGTCAAACACTGGTTCAAGCTCCTGTGATATGCAGCCAAGGAACCCTGTGAAATTGCCAATATTTGACTGCTTTGACCTACAGAAATGGGGTTTCACAAGGTTTGACCTACCATGGCTAAGTTTTTTTTTTTCTAAATGTCATTAAATCATATTAATCAACTATAAGTCTAAATAATGAGGTGTGACAATGGCCACTCACCAGCAGTTTTATCTGGAGCAAGGATCTGATCTCTGAAAAATCATCATAATAGATTTTAAATATTGTGTTTCCCCTTGTATTTTCTGTCTTATTTAGTTGATTCAATTCAAGAGACTCCTACCTCTCACTGTTGCATGCATCAGATGTCATTGAGAAACACACCATTGATGTTATGAAATAAAACCTTATCTTCACAGCAGTTTCACTCCTGGGTATCTGCCCAAAAGAATTGAAAACAGGGACTCAAATACGTGCACATGAATGTTCATAGCAGCATTATTCACAATAGCTGAAAGGTGGAAACAACCCAAATGCCTATCAAATGACAAATGGTTAAACAAAATGTGGTCTATCCATATGATGGAATATTACTCAGCCGTGAAAAGGAAGGAATCCTTACACATGCTACAATGTGGATGAACCTTGAAGATATTATGCTGAGTGAAAGGAGCCAGATATGAAAGGAAAAATAGCCTACAATCCCATTTACAAAAAAAAACATCCAGAATAAGTGAACCCATTGAGACAGGAAGCAGATTGGTGGTTGCCTGAGGCTGGGAAAAGGGGAATGTGAAGAAACTGCTTTAGGGATACAGGTTTCCTTTTAGGGTGATGAGACTATTTAGGAACTTGATAGAGGCGACAGCTGTACAACATTGTGAAGGTTCTAAATATCACTCAGAGGCAGACTTTAAAATAATTTTATCTGACTTTTATACTCAAGTAAAAAATATGTTTCTTTGCTGTTTTCAAATACATGGTAGACCCAAAATAATAAAACTACAAAATGATATAATTGAGACAAAGCAAAATGAGACCAAGGGAGCCAAAAAAGTTCTCAGCACTTTGATTTTGCATCATCAGTATTCCAGTCTCGTATTGCTGCATAATAACCCACTCCAATGTTTAGTGACGTAAAACAAAGACAATGTTTATTTTGCTCACAAATCTGCAAATCGGGTAGGGCGGGGCAGGGACAGCTCATCTCTGCCCGACTCTGTATGACCCAAGGACTCCTCCAGGCTGGAAGCTGGAAGCATCTGAAGGTCCCCTCATTCTCCCGGCTACTGTAGGTTCACGCTGGCCGGGACCTCCCGTGCATTAGGACACCTATATGCAGCCTCTCCACGTGACAGCTTGTCTTCTTCACAGCACGGTGGCTGCTTTCCAAAGACGAGCATCCCAACCTGTCCAGTTGGATGTCTTTGATGTCTTAGCCTCAGTCAACACTGCAGGGCTTACGTCGCAGTCATGGGCCTGTGCAGAGGCACAGCGGGGCAGGGGTCCTGGTCTCATTGTAGGAAAAACAGAAGGCTGGGATGCACACATTTCCATCTGATTACAGATATTTACACTCCTGCATAGAAAGGGCTCACACAGGAAGTTCTGTGAAGAAGCTTAGTTAATAACGCAGAACCGGAAACCTCACAGTAGTTTGGGATTGATGATGGAGACAGTCTCTGGGTTTTCACCAAAGAACCTAGAAGTCAATTATCTGTACTGTCAGCTGTGTTCAAGGTACCATTACACTGAACTCCACATTCAAATGTTAAAAATCTCTTTCAGCAGCCCGTTTGGTTTCCAGCTATAACCAACAACCTCAGGGCTGATTATTGCCCAGAGATATTTAGTTGACTTCACATACACTGCGGACTGACTTAAAACATTAAATACATCTGTGTTTATCCAATCAATAACTTTTCCCGTCACAGAGAGAGAGGAAGAAAAATATCTATTCAAGATCATTTGGGTTAAATGCTGGCATTTTAGTCTTAGGGTTGAAAACCACTTCCTCCTATGGCCAGACTTCCTGAGCACACGCCCTCCCTCAGGGACATCTGGTCTCCTGGGTCACAAACCCGGGGACCATGTCTCAGGTCCCCTCAGATCTTGACCTTTATTCAGGTTGTCTCTGAGGGTCAGCCAGTAAATGTTTGGGGAGGAGAATGACACCCCGACTGCTCACAGCCTCGCCCCGTGATTCAACATCCTCACAAGGTCTCCTATCCAGCAAGTGAGATGGGCTTATTTCTTCCTTGTCATCTGTCAGATTTCTGTCACCACACAAGTGGGGTCCCCTAAATCACCAGGAAATCCTGGCAGAGAGGATGAGGACAGGGCAGTTCCTCCAGGATGAACATTCTGGAAGCACGGCAAATCTCACAATGTCTGGAGCCGCTCCTTCTGCTTCCTGCTCACCTGCTTCCCACTTTTCTCCTGAAGTGTCATCAGGTGTATCTTCCTTCCCCACCCCAGCTGGAGGCCAGAGTATGCATGGGGCTTCGGGGAGTACAAGCCGACTGCTCCTCCATAGCCACTAAGGAGAGCATGACCCCCTTTGTTCTACTTGGTGGAAGGGTCAGAGATCAACCAGGGCTCTGTCTGCCGTGCTGGGGCACCCCTCTGCTAACACTAAGGGCGGAAGGCAATGTCACCTTCAGCAGAAACCAGCCATCAACTGAAAGCTCAAATGTGACAGCTGGCAGCTGTCGCTTCTCATCATGATATAAAGATGTATTAGAGCTCAACCTGTCGGTGATCTCTATCCTGGTGTTAGTCCTCCATCTTCATGGGAGAGGCATTTTTCAAATCTAAGAGCAATGCTTACAGTGGATTCTGGAAGGACTGGAGAGTGGCAGTGAGCAGCACTCAGCATCACACAAGCTGCTGACCATGGTTACCAGGGTCTCTGGGGAAAGAGGAGCGTGGCCTGGAGGCTGAACGCATGCGGGCCCGGGGCTGTGCCCACCTCCTCGCCTTGATGGGGTGGTTTGTCCTCTGGCCCCACTTCCTAGGACAGACACAAGCCACAGCCTGGTGCTGGCTTTGGGATGGGCCCATGCTCCTGTCAGGGATGAGGATGGACGCTCCAACCGGCCCACCCCTCGATTTCACCTCTGGGGGGCCTTCCAGCTGAGGAATCCCCGGTTCATCTGTCCCATGGGTGGGGAGTTTGGGTCGCCTCTCCACGGTGCCCCAGCTCCCGGCTGATGTCTCTCCTAAGGTTCTCCTGTCTTGGAGGTCGGAGAGGCTGTGCATGGCTCTGGCCACTGGATTCTAGGCTATTGCTTCCTGGGCCCTTTGCTCCATTCGTGGAGGAACCTCCAGGAGGCATTGGGTATGGAGCTGGACATGGGATGGCGAAAATGGGCAGGAAAGACACGACAGCACAAGGTGAGGCTTCCCCAGGACCTGGCAGGCAAGGAGCCGCCAAAGAGGGATGGCCGGGTGCTGCCAGCTGAGACACAATAGTGAGTTCATCTTCTTTAAGCCACCTGCCTGCTCTCTCAGAACCAGCTTCCCCACCAGGAAACTGGAAAATGTCACAACCTGGTCTCCCTGCCTCCCCCTTAGCCTTCGATGCTTCCTTCCCCACACATGAGCTGGAGTGATCCTTTAAGACCTAAATCAGTGCCTAACTTTGCTCTGCTTGAAACCTTCCAGTGGCTTCTCACGTCACCCTGAATCAACATAAAGCCTTTATTAACACAAAGTCCTGCAGGTCCAGCAGCTCTCCCTCCCACCAACCTCCTCTCCCCAACATCCCCTTCTGCTGCCACACTGAGCAGCTCACTCTTGAATGCAGACACCTGCCTCAGGGCCTTCACACTGGCTGTTTTATTCTGGCTGCCTGGAAGATCTACCCCAACACCCTCCTCCCACTCATCCTTCTGACCTTGCTTGAACGCCCCTTCGTTTGACAGGCTGCCCTCAATACCCCTCTCTCCCCCATCACTCTGTTCCCCACCCTCCCTTCCACTTGATACAATGTATCTTTTTCCATTTCCTGTTGGTCCTCTTCTCTTCAGGGCTGGTCCCTACACCTAGCCCAGTACCTAGCACATAGTAGCTGTTCAGTGAATACTGGTGAAGTGTGAGGAATAAATTTAATACCATACCCCATGGGAAGCCTCTGAAGATGAAATCTGGGAAGAAATTTATTGGAAATGGACATTTCTCCAGGGTGCTGCACATGAGTGATTTCCTGCTGGGAGAACCAGTCCCCCCACCACGTTTGCTACCATCAGAACTGCCTGAAAGGGTGCCGATAGTTAACAGTATTGTATTGTATACTTAAAATTTGCTAAGAGGGCAGATCTTATGTTAAGTATTTTTATCACCAAGTAATCATAGTAAGTAAAGAGAGTGGGAGGAAGCTTCTGGAAGGGATGGATATGTGTATGGCATAGACCGTGATGGTTTCACCATAGGTGGTGATGGTTTCATATATTTATGGCATAGATAGTGATGGCTTCATCTATTTACAGCACAGGTGTGGTGGTTTCATATGTTTATGGCATAGACAATGATAGTTATACCATAGGTGGTGATGGTTTCATATGTTTATGGCATAGGTGGTGATGGTTTCATATATTTACGGCATAGGTGGTGATGGTTTCTTATGTTTACGGCATAGGTGGCAATGGTTTCATATGTTTATGGCATAGGTGGTGATGGTTTCATATATTTATAACATAGGTAGTGATGGTTTCTTATGTTTACGGCATAGGTGGCAATGGTTTCATATGTTTATGGCGTAGGTGGTGATGGTTTCATATATTTACAGCATAGGTAGTGATGGTTTCTTATGTTTATGGCACAGTGATGGTTTCATCATAGGTGGTGATGGTTTCATATGTTTATGGCATAGGTGGTGATAGTTTCTTATGTTTATGGCATAGATGGTGATAGTTTCATATGTTTATGGCATAGATGGTGATGGTTCCATATGTTTATGGCATAGATGGTGATGGTTTCATATGTTTGTGGCATAGGTGGTGGTAGTTTCATTTCTTTATGGCATAGGTGGTGATAGTTTCATATGTTTATGGCGTAGGTGAGGATGGTTTCACCATAGGTGGTGATGGTTTCATTATGTTTATGGCATAGATGGTGATGGTTTCACACCTGTGTACTTACCTCCAGGCCTAACAAGTTGTATCCATTCACCATGCATCCCAGTTATACCTCAGTAAAATGTTTTGCTTTGTTTGGTTTTTAAAAAAGAATAACATGAGAGGAGCTGAGTCTTCTTCATATGGCCTCATCAGGCCTGCTCTGAAGCATAACTCAGCCCTGCAACTCCCAGGTGCAAACCAGCCTCTGCAGCTGAGCCTCTGATTAACCAGATCATTTGTCTTCTTCCAAAGGCCGTGCAGGCTGATGCATTGCAGGGCTAGTTGATCTTGAATTCCTGATGCAATACGTTAAACATCCTCTGCAACTTGCAGGCACTGAGTGGCTGTGCTGCTAATTTAAAAAATGCTTTGAAAATCCTTTTTTCCGACGTGTTCCAAGTGCTAATAGTTTGCTTTCTCGTGAAGGCACAGTGAGTGTCTGAATCACTGTGGCAAACCTCACTTGAATGTTTTGGAGGTTCTGCTGATCGTGTCGGGTTGGATTTAGATGGAATCCAGCCATGGTTTCCAGCCACGTTGCTCAGATGCTGGGAGGTGGAGAGAATCCTGCAGAGGTTCTCACCTCTGTTCTCCAGGGCGTTTCTGAGAGCAGAGCTTCTGTCTCATCATTAAGCCAAGCATCCCCCACAAGTTCAGAAATGACATACAAAAACCATAAAAACAGGGGTTGCCCTATGAGGCAACAATTCTGCTTTTAGGAATTTATCCTAAAGAAATAACTAATGATGTGATTATAAAAGAGTTAGCTCCAAGGATGTTCATCACAAGCCTATTTACAGATTGAGAAACTGGAAACAAGCTAAATGTCCAACAAAAAGGGTTTGGTTAAATGTGACACATCTGTGGAAGAGGAGGCTAATGATGACCTCGTGAAATGCCACGGCCTGGGGTGAAAGTCAGCGCACTTCCTGTTTTTGTAAATAAAGTTTTATTGGACATAGCCACACCCATTAAGTTACATACCATCTATGGCTTCCTCAGCACTAAAATGGCAGCGTTGGGAAGTTGCAGCAGATACCGTATGGCCCACAAAGCCCAACATAGTTACTATCTGGCACTTTACAGAAGATGTTTGCTGACTCTTGCTACTGGATGACAAGGAAAAATTTGTGATGCCCTGCACAGTAAAGGAATATGTTACAAAACTGCAATTTTCATAATCCCTGTGGTGACTTAAAAGGACTGCGTATATACATATACGGATTTTTTTTATTCTGGGTCGTGGAATTTTGAACGATTTTGAAAAGCATATCTACATTTTCTGACTCTCCTGCCTTGAACCTGTGGCACTTGTAGTACAGCAAATGACAGAAAGGAAAGCAAACATGATGTAGAGGAAATAGCACCAGGCTTCACATTAAAAGACCCAAGCAGACCCAAGTTCGAATCCAATCTGCTGCTGACTGTGAGTCTGCTCCTAGGACTCTTGAGCCTTCTGAACCTTTACTGATTCCTCTTGAGAGAAAAAAAAGAAAAAGAAAAAGGATGGTCAGAGGCATAAAGACACAAGGCCTACCTTAGGAATGGGGCTGCCGCCATGTGTGAAAAGAACCTCACTTCACTCTGCATAGAGGTGTGCCGTCCAACGTGGCAGCCGCAAGTGGCTATTTCAAATTACCCTAAATAAGTTTCTGCTGGGCGCGGAGGCTCACAACTGTAATCCCAGCACTTTGGGAGGCCGGGGTGGGTAGATCACCTGAGGTCAGGAGTTCAAGATGAGCCTGACCAATATGGTGAAACCTTGTCTCTACTAAAAAGACAAAAATTAGCAGGGCTTGGTGGCACACGCCTGTAGTCTCAGCTACTCGGGAGGCTGAGGCAGGAGAATCACTTGAACCCAGGAGGCAGAGGCTGCAGTGAGCCGAGATCAGGCCACTGCACTCCAGCCTGGGCAACAGAGCAAGACTCCGTCTCAAAAATATATATATATCCTAAATAAACTTAAGGCCAAGCACGGTGGTTCACGCCTGTAATCGCAGCACTTCAGGAGGCTGAGGGGGGTGGATCATGAGGTCAGGAGTTTGAGACCAGCCTGGTCAAGATGGTGAAACCCTGTCTCTACTAAAAATACAAAAAAATTAGCCGGGTGTGGTGGCGGGTGCCTGTAATTCCAGCTACTTGGCAACCTGAGGCAGGAGAATCAGTTGAACCTGGGAGGTTGCAGTGAGCCCAGATTGTGCCACTGCACTCTAGCTAGGCTGGGTAACAGAGTAAGACTCTGTCTCAAAAATAAATAAATAAGTAAATAAAATTGAAATAAAATGCTTAAATTCTGTTTCTCAGTGGTACTGGCCACAGCTCAAAGGCTCAACATCTCCATATGGCTGGCAACCCTATTGAACAGGACAAATTCAGACCTTTCCATTGTCACAGAAAGTTCCAGTGGACAGAGCTGGCTGAGAAATTCACTGTTCACACCCCCTACACCTTGATATGGCTCTTTCAACTGTCTCCTCAGAGACAGGAAGTATTATTACCATTTCATGAGCAAGAAAACTGAGTCTCTGAACACTTAGCTGAATTGGCCCAACATCACACATGGAAAAATGATTCTATAATAGAATCTGGGCTTTGAAATTTCCATGGCCTCTAATGCCAAGGTCATGGACTGGGGTCTAGCTCAGCCTGTACCCCCACAGCAGCACTGCCTCTGTAGAAAGGGCTGCAGATGTGGGGAGAAAGGGGCCTGCCCTTTTAAAAGAGGCCAAAAGTCAGGATTTCAACCCAGAGTGGAAAGACACACTGCAGGGGAGCTGCCAGGAAGAAGAGTGATTTGGTTTCTTAACAGGAGATGCCAAAGGAGGCAGCCCATGGAGGCAAGATCAAAAGAGGCCCGGACTCGGGAGCATAGCCTGGGAATGCAGGCGGGGGCCTCTGGGACTCCTCCAGCTTGGAACAGGCCTGTGACTGGGGCTTCTAGGGGCAGCCTGGGAACTGGAATTTTCTTGTTCCGTAATGGACTTCTCGGACTCTGCGGGTGGCCTTTCTGGGACGGCACTCCCTGTGGTATCCATGGCTGCTGTCACAGAGGGCTCATGCTGACTCCACGCTCAGGCTGTCCTGTAAATCATCTCACCAAATTCCCACTGTGCCCTTACAGAGCAAGCACGCATGCCTGTGTCCTCCAGAGAAGCAAGCTAAGCCCGAGGAATGGGCAGCCGATGGCTCCAGGAAGGTCACTGTCGTTGGAGGGAACTTGGATATCCTCCCCACTTTCTCTGTCCCCAAGGCCCATCTTTTTAAAATCAACTTTTTTGGATGTAATTGACATATAATCAAACCATCTTAGGTGTACAGCTTGATGAATTTTGTCCCATGCGTACAGCTGGGTAATGACAGGAATCTGGACGGTTTGTGTGGGCAGCCCAGCCGGGGCCTCGGGATGCCCTTCCGTCTGAACTTGGCTGCCTGGCCATCTCACAGCTCCACTTTGTCAATTCTTTAAAGTCTGGGAGAAGTGACTCACCTGAATTTTTTTTTCTTTTCTACATTCCCACCATTGTCACGTCTCCTTCCCCACTCTGGACAAAGATTTCTCTTTTCCATGTGATGGGTGAGGGATTGTAAACATCCCGTGCTTTGGAATCAAAAGACCTAGGCTCACATCCCAGCCCTGCTGTGTGATCCTAGGCCAGTGACTTAACTTCTCTGGGCTCCCTTCTTCATCCATGTAAAACAGAGATCATAATGGAACCTCTAAGGTCATTATGAGACTAAAAGGAGGTATTACGTGCAAACAATAACTAGTATTTTTGAATTGCATTTTAATGAAACAAATGTGAAGAAATGGGTAGTATTGTAGGGGCAGGCTGGGAAAAGGAGAGATTAAAACGCAAAAACAATTTCAACTTTTCAGAAAAACACACCAATGCTCTAAGTCAAAATCTATTTTCCAGTTGTCACAGCACCGTGCCCCTATCCCCTGAGTCTTCTGACCTCATCTGGAAAAGGGCTGCTTTCTCCAGCATGAAGCCCTGAAAACCGCAGCAAGTTTCAGTGTCAGATTGGGCTCCTGGCCCCTGAGACATCGGGCACAATCTGGTCTGACCAGATCTGGCGTGTTTTTCTGAGTGCTCAGGATTGTCTAGATGTGGCCTGGCCATGTCCAAGCACGTGAAACGTAGTTGTGGGGCCTGATGGCTCCATTGGCAGCAGCCTGGGCCAAGTGATTGGCGCCGGGACTGTGAGGATGACAAAGTGCTGAAACCTCCTTGAGACAGGCGTCATATCAGATTGTGCGGCTGCCAGCGCAGGGCTTCCAGGCACAGCAAGCGCATCCTCAGTCCCTGATGGAGAGATAGGGAGTAGACATGACAGCCGCCAGCCAGAGGAGCTGGCCAGGCGAGTTTGAGGACTCGCTGGGGGCAGTCGTCCTTCCCCAGGGGAGTCAGCATGGGTGGTAGACAGAGCACGGGCCAGGGATGAGAGATGAAACTGCCACATAATGAAAAGTGGAGACCCTTATGTTGTACACAATATGTAGGTCTCTTTCGCAGCCTGATTTGAATAGATATGGATAGGTAGTTGGATAGAGTTAGACACATGATAGGTGGATGGATAAATGGATAGAAAGATAGATGATGGAGAGATAGAGAGATAGACGGCTAGATGGAGAGAAAAAGAAAACTAGATAGATGGGAAATAGGTGGACGGATGAATAGATGGAGAGAAAGACAGGTAGATGAATAGATGATAGATAGAAACTTGACTGATAGATGAAGAGAGAGATGATAAGTGGATGGATAATAGGTGGAAATATAGGTAGAAAGTTGGATAGATAAATGGATAGATGAGATGGAAAGCTAGATAGATGGAAGATAGTTGGATGGATTAAAGATGGAGAGAAAAGGAGAGATGAATGAATGGATGGATGGATGGATCAATAGATGATTGATAGCTGGAGAGAGAGATGATAAGTGGATGGATAAGTAGATGGAAAGATGATAGACAAATGGAGGATAGAGAACAGATAATGTAGATGAATGAATATATACATATTTCAAAAAGATATAGATAGGGATTGGGCTATATGCCAACATGGGAAAAGTGGAGCAATGACTGCATGTTTGATTATTTGGAAGAATTACTGTCACTGTCAGGTGTGCTGATGTCACTGTACAGACAGCAGGTACATGGTCAGACCCAGCCCATCCTTCCATGACCCTTCATGTGTCCACACTAAAGGGACAGAGGCTTCCACTCACCTCTTCACCTCTCAGGCCCAACAAGGTTAGCATAAAAGAGAGGAATAAAATAAGGTCCCAGACACCGTCAGACCCTCCAGTGGTGTGGAGGAGGCGAAGGTGAACATGGCTGGGCTTATGTTTTCGGGGTACCCTGCCCCATGCTGGGCCCACTAGCCATGTGCAGCTATTTCAACTTAAATCCTTAAATCTAGATGAAATTTTAAAACCAGTTTCTCAGTCACACCAGCCACAGCTCACAAGTGCTCTAATAGCTGCGTGCGGCCAGCAGCAACTGTATGGAACTGTGCAGTTCTAGAACATTCCATCACCCCAGAAAGACACCCCTGCCAGGGGAGTACAGATCTGAGAATGGTTGCAGCTCCTATTAAGGCAATGAGCAGAGAGGTGCTTCGAGGCACAGGGAGTGAGGACAAAGAGCAGCGTGTGCCCCGAAGGAGAAATGAAGACATGACTGAGTCTACCCAGCAGCCCTTCCTTCCGGGACCCTCCTCCCCGTTCCCCTCTGTGCTCACAGAATGTACCTTCAGGTGCAGAGAGAAGACATTAGTCAACCTATCCAGTGTACTCATTTATCCGTGAAGGCTGCTTGTTCACCAGCCACGGCCTCCCCTGTTCACTAACTTCCCAAGTGAGGGCCCAGATGTCACAGGGAGGCTCTGGGACTGTGTCTGGTGTGTCTTCTGAAATCCAAGTTTAAATGTGGGGCCCATTGTCTCTCCCCAAGTTTCCATTCCCAGATTCCCATCCAGTGGCGCCCAGCACACAAAGCAGGCCAGCGACGCCACTGGCTCCCCTCTGGTGGGTGAGCCCCAGAAATAGCCCGCGCCGGCAGCCCAATCATGGTTCACCACTAACAACTGAGGCCCGTCCACCCACCCTGCCTGGACCTGGGCCCCAACACCCCAACCGTCTCTTTTCTGCCGATGTCACCAATTTCTAAATGACCTAGAACTAAACCGTATCATTAGTCCTTTCAGTATCTGTTGGTGACAGAGAAAACCACGGGTAGCCTTTCTGCCCTGAGCCTCTGCGACCTTTGAGCTGAGACAGCGTGTTGGGCACCAAGACCAGCTCCCTCCATGAAGCCTCGGTGCCCACCTCTCCGGCTTCAGATCAGCCCCAGACATTTCAGAATTCCAGATGGTTTTCATTTTTCTTTTTCTCTGTTCCTTCTTTCCTTCCCTTCCTTCCTTCTTTCCCTTCCTTCCTTCTCTCCCTTCCTTCCCTCCTTCCTGCCTTTCTGCCTTTCTTTTTTGAGACAAGGTCTTGCTCTGTTGCCTGTGCTGGACTGCAGTGGTCCAATCAGAGCTTACTGCAGCCTTGACCTCCTGGGCTCAAGTGATCCTCCCACCTCAGCCTCCCAAGCAGCAGGGACTACAGGCATGCACCACCATGCCCAGCTAAGGACTTGGCTGGGAAACATGCACACCACTTCTGCCCCAGTCTAAGGGATGGGAAGTCACTCCAGCTGAGGCAGTTGGGATTGGGGCAGGAAGGGAAGGAAGAATTGAGATGCAATAGGACTGAGGAAGACAGATAAGCACAGACACCTTGAACAAAGACATGGAGGGAGGATTGTGAAAGCCACAGGAAGAATAAAAAGATGATTCTGTTTCTTTGCATTTGAAAAAACAATATGGCAACCCCAGATGGATTTTGCAGTGATTTTTACAAGAATACCTTCTCATTATCCAGGAGAAGAAGGCCCTTCTCTAGAGTCTTTGTCATTCCATTATTTTTACATGAGAATGTCTTTGCCCCAAAAGTTAAACAGGAAAAGGGGCTACCAAGTTCTCGAAGGGCACATACAGGTGATATCACTGAGCCCTCCGGTCGTAACACTAGCATGTGAAAGGCATTGCAAAGTGAGGCTGAGTCGGCAGCATTGTACATTCTGCTTATAAGATTAATCCTGATGAATGACGAGATCAAGAGCCCCTGAAGGAGGTGTCTCATGCAGTATGGTACAGCAAGCTCGGGAGCAGGGGTGCTCATGACAGAGTGTGGCTATATCTCTTTAACAGTGACAGTAGCAGCTAATGTTAACTAGACAGCCAAGATTCTCTTGGGGAAAAAAAATTGGTTTTAACAATGGTTCTAGGTACTTTTGAAAAAGCAAGCTGTCATTCAAGGCACTCTTAAAAGTTCAGGATGTTAAACAGGGTATGGAATAAGAAAATCCACGTAGGAGCACGAACTGATTCAAACAACCTGTGTGAAGGACAAGATGCTTGTATGCAGTAAGTTTTCTCTAAAGAATCACCTCTTCAGCCGGGCGCAGTGGCTCACGCCTGTAATCCCAGCACTTTGGGAGGCCCAGGTGGGTGAATCATGAGGTCATGAGTTTGAGACCAGCCTGGCCAATATAGTGAAACCCCGTCTCTACTAAAAATACAAAATTAGCTGGGTGTGGTGGTACGCGCCTAGAGTCCCAGCTACCTGGGAGGCTGAGGCAGAAGAATTGCTTGAACCCTTGAACCCAGGAGGTGGAGGTTGCAGTGATCCAAGATCGTGCCACTGCACTCCAGCCTGGGCAACAGAGGGAAACTCTGTCTCCAAAAAAAAAAAAAAAAAAAAGAATCACCTCTCCTTTGACTTAGAGTTCTTCTTTGAGAGATGTATCTTGAGAGGCTCTCTCATGAATGTGCCAAATAACTGATCAAAGATTTTCACTGTTAGCATCCTTTGTCGTAGCAAATAACTGGAAGCAGACCAAGTGTTCACTAATAAGGGATTGGCTAAACAAACTACAATCCAGAGAAAAACATCCAGCCATTAAAGAGCGACAGATCTGTGTGTGTAATCATGGAAAATGCCCAAAGTCTATTGTGAAGTGAAAAAGAAGCAATAAAGCAGGAAGTAAGGTCTTTTCCCATTTTTTATTAAAAAGAAATAAAAATAATAGATGCTAGATTTTTCATGCAAATATGTTCCAAATGTGTGTTACTGTGGTTATCCTGAGAGTGAGAACTGATACCCACTACGTTATAGGTTTATTTCATTGTTATTTGAATTTTTTAAAATTACTGTATGTTGCTAGGCACAGTGGCTCAGGACTGTAATCCCAGCACATTGGGAAGCCGAGGAGGGCGAATTCTGTGAGCCTAGGAGTTCAAGATCAGCCTGGGCAACATAGCAAAGCCCCATCTCTACAAAAAAAAAATACAAAAAATTGGACAGCAGTGGTAGTGTGTGCCTGTAGTCCCAGCTACTCAGAAAGCTGAGGCAGGAGAATCGCTTGAGCCCAGGAGGTCAAGGCTGCAGTGAGCTGAGATGGCACCACTGCACACCAGCATGAGTGAAAGAGTGAGACCCTGTCTCAAAAATAAAATAAAATTAAATTAAAATAACTTGATGTCACTTGTTTATTTATAAACATTTAAATACAATATAACTGGGCAAAAATAATTAGTATAAAATTACAGATTAAAATCCCAGAAAGTGAGTTAAACAAAATGTTTTAAAAATAAAATCTTTTCTATATCTGTAATGTTTGATTTTTTTACAAACACTTAATAATTTTACTGTCAGTAAGTGACCAAAAAAGTCTTTGAAACTCATCTGCTTGGGACTTTGTAAAGCTTTGGAGAAGTTGTTTTTTATTATTATTAATTCTCCTGGATATAGTTTCTTTCTCTGCTAACAATAAGGGATAGTAAATATTTGTATTCACTTCACTTTGAAGGAAGCAAAAAGAATCTTCCAGGCCCTCACTAAGTGCTTTGAATGCAATAGTAAAGACGTGCACCAGATATTTCCAGAGCTGATCACTTGTGTGCTAGTTTGCTTTCTAATAACTTTTGTGGAAAAAAAAGACTATGTGCCTCAACATAAGAAAAACCTGTGAGGAATAAATAGTAGAAAACAAACAACCAAAAAATCATCCTTTGGAATTTTGATCAGATACTAAGGTACCTTCATATATCCTCCCACCCCATTTGTACTTTTGAAGATTCCTGGGTCTTATTTTCTAAATGAATGGGTTCCTTCTGAAACCAGCATGCCTCAACTATTACTATTATTCAAGAGCATGCCAACTAAACGATTCTGAATAATAACATATCATGTATGTCCATACCCTAATCCAAGAAAGACCTCACACCAACATGTCGGATAGCATTAAATATACAAAGAAACCAAACTGAAAACTCCACCAGACATAAATACACAGATGCACACATACATAAACATAGAAGCCCACAGTAGCCAGCACTCATCAAATTCAGCACATGTGGTTGCTGTAAATAGCAGGAGGCCAATGGGAGGCTGATCCACACATCTACGTGGCCTTAGCATGTTCCCCAAATAAAGTAAGTGTCTCTGCAGACATGTCTGGGAAGCCACTCCAAGTAGCAGAAAAAAAATCGACATCAACCTTTCTGTGTCACCCGTGTCACCTTTGAGCTTCTCCGGGTCTTAGCTTTTGTCTGGAAAGTGGGGCCAGCTACACCTGCCTAGCAAGGAACACAGGCTAAGCCCCTGCCACGTGTCAGCTGGCATGCTGAGCCCTGGGGGTGCAGAGAAAAGCCATACAGAACATGCCTCAGGGAGCATGAAGAAAAGGCATGAGACCTTGTAAACTACGTGAAGCTCAAAGCATGTTGTCTATTTGCTATCAGAGCCCACGTATCAATTTCACAAACAATTAGAAATGCACTGTAGAGTTTAGCACTGTGCACCAAAAATTCCGCTTCCCCTCCTACATAATTAGACACCTCCGCCCCATTTAAGTCCAGCTTGGCCACATAACTGGTTTGGCCCAGTGAAATATGAGCGGAAATGCCTGTCACTTTAAGAACCAGCCTTAGTTCACCAAGCCCTTTTCCCTCTGCTCCAGGTGACAATGTTTCAAATAGAAGCTGCCCCCTCCTCCTGGGTTCCAGGCTGAACATCTGAAGAAAACATGGAGCACAGCCATGCTGACCTGCAAGACACTCAGTATTAGCTAGAAATAGCCACTGAAATCCAAAGGGGATTTGCTACTGCCTCATAACCTAGCCCGTCCTGGCAGCTACTAAAATGGGGATGGTGTCGGGGACATTGGAGCAAGCACACAGCTCTCAGGCTCTCAGAGGGTGTGCTTGGTGCAAACGTGTAAGCTTTTAGAAAAGAAGAGGAATTTTTAAGTTCCTTAAAGTCACACGAATGCATTTGTACTAAGGCTTGGATGATCTTTGACATCGTGCATGGATTTGCCTCCCAGAGCCAACCCAGATTCAGCAGCTTTCGAAATTCGAAAGCACAGGTTACAGATTTCTGTGCATTTTACAAAATTCAAAAGCATCCACGCAGGGGAAAAAAACTTCCAAAGCTGGACTTCTACATACACAAAGACAACCTGAAGAGAATCTGACAGATACTCTCACTTCATGCCTCTAAACCAAGACATGCAAGCCTGGACTTGGAGTTAAAAACGAAGGCAGCCCACTTGCCTGGACCATCGCTTTTACTTAAGGAGTTTGGTCTGCATTCCGTCGATCTTCTCCTTTAGGGCGCATTTTTAATGTTTAAGAAATCCTTTTATGTATCAAAGTCACGAATATAGTCACCTGTATTTTCTACTAAAAGTTTTAAAGTTTTGCTTTTTACATTTTGGTTCTTAATCCATCTGAGTTGTGTGTGCATGTGTGTGCATGTGTGTGTGCATGTGGTGAGAGTAGAGATGGCATTTCACTTTTAATCTATGTGGATAACCAATTTTACCAGCTCATATACTCAATAAACCCTACCACCTGTGTCATATATGGAGATTATTTTTATGGTAACCAGAAAATATAGCTGTTATTAGACAATGCAACATTTTCATGAGTTTTGGTAGATAAAATATGAGTTCAGTAATTGCCAAAACCCTTTCTGTTGCAAGAGAAAAAATGTAACTCAAACTAGCTTAAACGGATTTTGTGTGTGTGTGTGTGTGTGTGTGTGTGTGGCTTCCCTCTGAGAGGCAGGATGGCTCCTGTAGCTCTAGACTTGTGTCCTATCTCTCTGAGCTACCCAGCCAAACAGGAAAATTTTTTCATGGACCACTGGGTCACTGTGGCTTATATGGGTCCCACATGCACCCCTGGCCCCAGCACTGTACAGGGGGCATATGGGGTAGTTGTCTGACTGGCCAATTTGAATCCCTCAACCACTTCTGGACATAGAAGTAAAGTAACCTGGACGGGCATGGTGGCTCATGCCTGTAAGCCCAGCACTTTTGGAGGCCAAGGCAGGTGGATCATCTGAGGTCAGGAATTGGAGACCAGCCTGGCCAACATAGTGAAACCCTGTCTCTACTGAAAATACAAAAACAATTAGCTAGGCATGGCGGCAGGTGCCTGTAATCCTAGCTACTTGGGAGGCTGAGGCAAAAGAGTGGCTTGAATCCAAGAGGCGGAGGTTGCGGTGAGCCGAGTTTGCGCCACTGCACTCCAGCCTGGGTAACAAGAACGAAACCATCTCAAAAAAAGAAGTAAAGTAACCCACCCAAACCAAAGGGACTGAATGTGGGGGAGCAGTGACCCCCATGGAAAACCACAGCGCTGATGCCAGAAGACAGAGAAATGATACTGAGTCAATTTGTTACTAAGCGATCATAGGATAACTCTCTGCCCCATTGACATTTGATTTCTTTTTATTGAATAGTAACTAGAAGGATCATTTAATCCAAATCATGTGTTTTCAATGAGAAGGCTCAGATCCAGAATACAATGTGATTCAAAGTCACCCAGTGGCTCCATGAGATCAACTCTTATTTCCCTCCACTGATTTATGTCACCCAGTAGTTTAAACCACGAGTGAATGTATTCATGTCTGGCATAACACGAATCTTCAAAAGAATGGTAAAGAAAAAGCAGAGCCAGTCGGTTTCTGAGTTATTCTTACGAATAACCCATTAACAATAATGTTTCAATGAATTCAACTACGTTTTTAAAAATGTGGTATTAGGGCTTTGATCCTGTTTTTAATTCCCAAATGAAAAGATGCTTGCATCTGGCTCAGATTCCAAGATTGTAAATAGAACTTCCAATGGGGTCTGCAGTGATGTGTTCTAAGAGTCAAGAAATCGCTGAAAGTGTTTCTTCTGCGAATTCGAGGCCACGTCTGTCTCTGTTCTCTGATTACCAGGGGATACTATCCCTTCCTGATAAAAGAACTTAACTGGGAGGATTTTTCAAATCACTGCAGGAAAACATATTCTTGCAAGGTATTTTGGAGGCAGACATAATAATGTTTTCCTCTTTAAGTCTTTCTGGAAGAATGTATGGGGTCATTCCACCTGAGTGTCCGTGGCTGCCCCTCTTACAGGTAGCGAAAAAGGTTCTGAAATAGACTGTGGGCTCTGAAATGAAAGATGCAAAAACAGATGCTAGAACATGGAATGAAAGCAACATGCTTTTCTTCAACATAAGATTTCCTCCCCAAAACAGCATCGGAGACTGTCAGAAGCTGGGCGCCTTTCCAAAGGTCACAGAAGGGGCCAAAACGTATAATTTTAGTCTTTTCAGAAGGCCATTTCTGTCTCTAAAATGTTAAATCGTGTCTCACCACAGTTGCAAAATCCTCGCACACAGCCTGGAGGGTCAGCCCTGGTCCCTTGGTCTCCAGGCACTGGAGATGACAGGAGACTAAACAACCACCAGGCTTCTCCTGGGGCCAACAGAAGGGCTGCGCGGCTGTCTCGAGCGTTGCAGGAAAGGGCCGTGCTTAGGAGGCAGGAGGGCTGGGTCCAAGAATCTTCCTTGCTTCCTGAGAGCAGTGTGGCCCCAGCTGAACCACCTGTCTGCTATAGTCGCTGACAACTCAGCTGTGAAGTGAAGAAGGTAGATAGAGTTTGCTCATTTGTACCCACTCTGATGTGGGGTGGCAGCTGGCTGTGCCCTGTGAGACAGACTGAGGTTGAGCCCAGGCTCTGGGTCCTGGGAGGCTACGACAGGAGCAGACGACCACACAGCCCCTCCTCCTGGCCCCAGAATGAATGCAATCCATGGTCTTTCCAGAACGTTGGCTTCACACCCCTTTGTCGCAGGGTAAATTCTGTCTCTTCAGGTCATCAGAAGGAGGCCCCTGTGCTGGACTCTGGCCTGTGGAGGGGGAGCTGAGAGCAGAAGTTTACCCTGACCCTGGTGAACTTTGAACACAGCTCAACTCCAGCCGGAGCCTCCGGAGTCAGGGAGCCTCTGGCAGGGCTTGGTGGCCGGCCACCTCTCTTGTACCAGAGGCCCAGCTCAGGCATGCTCCCACTGCTTGTTCATGACAACAGCTTCCCACCACCAGCTCCTGAGACCTGCTGACGATGCTCCTGGCCACAGGTGCTCAGGCTTTGCTCCTGCCAGGAAGGGCTGGGAAGCACAACCCCACCCCAGAGCAGCTCTCTGCCACCGACAAGCCGGAGGCGGCCCATGCTCCTGCACCCTGCACATGGAACAACGCTGAGGCCTGTGCTGTGACCTCCTGAGGTCCCCAGTAGGGCTGAGCCCGGGTGCCCTCACAGCAGCCTCCTCAATAATCCACCCTTACTGGCTCCATCCCTTCCCGGCCTCCCTTCTCCACTCCCATATGGGCACTTCCTGGGACCACCTTGCAGATAAACTCCTTGCACCCAAATCCTTGCCTCAGGCTCTGCTCCTGGGGAAGCTGAGCTGAGATGCACATCTGGTAACTGAAGGGCTGCTGGGAAAGCACTTTCTCCCCTGTGACATCTGCCATCTGAGGCCAGTCACAATCCTGAGTTTCGTCATGAGAGAGTCATCCTGTGGGGTTTAAAGATTGAAGTCTGGTCCTAGGATCCAGCAATTCCTAGATCAGAAAGAACTGAAAGCAGAGACTCGAACAGATATTTGGACACCCCTGTCCATAGCAGTGGGATTAGTCAGAAGGGGAAAGCAGCCCACATGCCCACAGATGGACGGAGTAAAGTATGGCATATACTGACCATGGAATGTTATCCAGCCTTTGAAAAGGAAGAAGATCCTCACACAGGCCACAGCATGGATGAACCTTGAAGACATGATGCTAAGTAAAGTAAGCCAGACACAAAAAGACAAATACTACACGGTTTCATTTTTTGAGTTGTCTAAAGTGGTCACAGTCACAGAGACAGAAAGAGGAGCAGTGGGTGCTGTGGGCAGGGGTCAGGTGAGTCACGGAGAGTGGGGGGTTCCCCGGTGCAGAGTTTCTATCTGGAATGATGGAGAAGTCCCAGCACTAATGGGGTAATAGTTGCACAACAATGTGAATGTACTTCATGCTCCTGAACTGTACACTTCAAAATGGTTAAGATGGAAAATTTTGTTATGTGTATTTTACCACAATTAAAAGTGAAAATCTAAAAAAAAAAAAGGAGCTTAAGCCTGGAAATAGCAAAACCTCACAGGAGGTGGCATATTACTGCTTCCTCCTTGCTTCCCAGGAAACGAGTGGCACATCCAGGAAACTCGTCACCAAGGCACCAATCCTGGGGGACATCCCAGACTTCCCACTCTTTCTCACCCCCTAAACCCAGCAATAACAAGACCCAGCGTCCTCCCCACCCTTATGGCCACCCTGGCAGCCCTTGGTCCCTGGAGAGCCACCTCACCCTCCCCAGCCCTCCCAGCAGCCCCATTCCTCCCACTCTCTGCCCAGGGATCGTATTGAAGCCCGTTCCTGTGATGCTAACGCTCTCTCCCGGGTCCACCGTGCTCAGGGCTGGATTTTACAAACAGCAGGAATTCATGTGTGACCTTCAGAATTTCGGCCACGGCCAGCGTAGTGGCAGATCCTTCAGGAGACTTGACATAGCCACCACTACCTGAACTCCTGGTCACTGACATCATTCCCTAAATTGACTCACTTTCATCCAATTAAGCTCACTTTAGAAGAAACCTTCACATTGGTAATATAAATGGAAAACCAACACTGGGGGCCACCAAGAGAAAGTCATAATGTATGTAAATAAACGCCACCGGAACGAAACAAGGTTTATGAGCATCTAGCCAGGCACTCTGGCTGCCCTCAGCTCTGGGCTGAGACTCATCTCCTTTTGTGAAAAACATAGATGAACAAGTGGTAAGAGAGGAGGCGAAGGCACAGCAGGGCAATCAGATCGTCAGAAATCTTGAAGAAGGAGTGAAAGGAAATAACTTTCTGCATTTTTAACTCAATTCTGTTTAAGATAACCCTGACATCTCACCTAAACCATCTTAGGAATGCCCAGTAGAATGTGCCTCAGAACTTGGGACACACTGAACTTTAGCGAGAATGGCAAATAGGTTTCAACTTCCCTGCCAACTCTAACTAATTGGTGCTGACTTCCTGGGGCCTCAGTCGATGACCGATGTCTGCCACAAACACAGGATGGGGACTGGAGAGCATCTACCACACACTGACATCTCCAAACTACAGCATGCCAATTCCCAAAAGATTTCCGTGATCTGACCAGCCCTCCTCTCCCAGCCCACATCAGACCAACCCTCCATATCCCAAAATGTTCACTAAGGCAACTAGTTTCAAATCATGTTTGCATCCATCCTTGTAGGTGCCTTCTCAAAACCCTGGGAGGTAAGGTGTGTGATTCTCAATTTGCAGGTGGAAGGTGGGCAGGGCCCAAAGAGGTTAGGTGACTTGCCCAGGGTCATTCTGCTCGGAAGTGACAGAGCTGCCGCACTGCCCAGGTCTCTTGACTTGAGACCCAATGCCTGCCCCCCTGCCAAGCCACCAGAGGGGGAACTGATCCCTGGAACCATGTGAGCCTTGTCCCCATGACCTAAAATGTATGGCTGAGTCAGGAGAAAAGATGTTGACTTGTATTTGTCCTACAGTCCAGTCGGCTGCCCTCTCCCAGGACAGTGGTTGTACCATCAGAGTAGACACAACAAACTTTTAATAACTCTACACAGCTCCAACCAGAAGTGTATTTTTACTCTGATGAGTCAGTCATTTATTTGTCAATAGAGGCCAGTAAAGGAAAAGGTCCAGGGTCCATTTATAAACAGACTATAGCCCCTGGAGACAACCCAGGGGAAGCCAAATTGTCTAGCAATGCTCTTGTTTCTGCAAACAATGCCACAGAGCAGACAAGCTGCCAAGAGCTGTCTGGAAAATGGGTTGTCAGGATGAGCCTAAGGGCTTGGGGTGCCCACAAGCAGACAGCATTGTGGCTGAGTGCACGGCCTCGGGCAGACAGCACTAGAAATGTGCTGGCAGGAGGGCACCTGTGCTGAGGGTCCTCACCCGTGCTGAGCGTCCTCACCTGTGCTGAGCCTCCTCACAGCTTCCTCACCTGTGAAATGGGTAAAGTGATTACCTGCCTCAGCAGCCTCTGTGAAGGATTAGAGAAGGTGATGGATATGGTTTGGCTGTGCCCCCACCCAAATCTCATCTTGAATGATAGTTCCCATAATCCCCATGTGTTATGGGAGGGACCTAGTGGAAGGCGATTGAATCATGGGAGCAGTTACCTCCATGCTGTTCTCACCGTAGTGAGTTTTCACAAGATTTGTTCGTTTTGTAAGGGGCGTTTCCCCCACCCCCACCTCGCCTCTTTGCTGGACTCTCCTTCTTGCTGCCATCGTGTGAAGGAGGACGTGTTTGGTTCTGCTTCTGCCGTGATCGCAAGTTTCCTCCCCAGCCCTGCAGAACTGTGAGTAAATTAAACCTCTTTTCTTTACAAATTACCCAGTCTTGGGTATGTCTTTATTAGCAGTGTGAGAACTGACTGGTACAACGTCCCTAGGGAGCTCTCCTCAATTGTCATCTGTGATGGCAATGAGACTGCTGGCAGTGACTGTCATGATGGTGAGATTAGAAGAGAGATTTCTTCTGTATTCCTTCCCCAACCATTAGCTGTGTCTGCTGGACACTACTATGTGCCAGGCACTTTACTCTGTGTTGGGAGAGAAGAGGGGTGAAGCATGTACTTATGTAGCCCCCTGAAGAGTAAGAAATAGAGGAGCAGGAGGTTGGCCTCACAAGAATGCATTCTGGCAAAACCTTCCAAAGCTAAAAGTGCATACACCAACTGACCCAGTAAATTCTTCTCCAAATATATACCCAAGAGAAATGTGGGCTTATGTTCTCCAAGAAGGCATGTGCAAGAAAGTTCTTTACTCATAACAGACAAGAACTTTGAACAACCCAAGCATCTATCAGCAGTCAGTACACTGCCAGGTGCAGTGGCTCACACCTGAAATCACAGCAGTTTGTGCATGTGTGTGCCCCTTTCTGTCTGTCCAGAGACTCACCAAGGTGGGTGAATCTCTTGAGCTCAAAAGTTCAAGACCAGCCTTGGCAACATGGTGAAACCCCATCTGTACAAAACAATACAAAAACTAACCAGGTGTGGCGGCATGCACCTGTAGTCCCAGCTACTGGGGAGGCTGAGGTAGGAGGATGGCTTGAGCCTGGGAGGCAGAAGTTGCACTCAGCCAGATCACACAACTGCACTCTAGCCTGGGTGACAGAGTGAGACCTTGTCTCAAAACAAACAAACAGTAAATGGAGAAACAAATTGTGGTCTATTCATACAGGGGAATACTACACTGCAATAAAAAAGGAAAAACCACTGCTAGACACGCCACATGGACGAGCTTCACAATCGTAATGTTGAGGGACAGAAGACAGACGCAAAGGAGCACACACGGTATTCTCTGACAGTCAAGAATGGAGAAAAACAATCTATGGTGCTAGAAGTCAAAAGAATGGCTATCTCTAGGTTGGGGCAGGGGTGGATATCAACTGGAAAAAAGACACAAGGGAACTTGCGGGAAATGAATATATTCCATCCCATGACCTGAGCAGCGATCATAAAAGTGTATACAAATGCAAAATGTTGCGTGTGTTGTACCTATATTTTTAAAAAACACTAAGGTTTAATCATAGAAATGTCAAGACTAGAACACGTGTCGGAGACTACCTGGTGATCCAAGGGTTGCAAACTCAGAAGTCTGCAAGGGCCAGAAAGATAACAAAAATGGCCCAAGTAGGCCAAACACAAGGCAATAGATGCTAAGTGGATCAAATGGCTACCATGTATAAGATCTGCCTAGATACAGTATATTTAAAAATACGGCTGAATCAAATAAAACTGCCAGAGCTTGGGTGCTTACACTCACAGGCTGTAAGTCTTGAGTCCTCCGTATCCAATGCTTTGTTTCACAGATGAGAGTGCTGGGGCCCAGGGACATCCACGTATCTGACTAAATTGGCATAGCCGAGCCGGGTCACCCCCCTGTACCAGTGGGAACAAGCCGGAGCTGGACTCTGATTGGCCCAAAATGAGTCAATGTACCTGATGTGGAGCCAACCGCTGTGGCCCAGGGATCGGTCTGATAACAGACACCCTGCTTTAGATCCAGAGAAGTATCTAAGAGTGGGCATCTTTCAAACACTGTAAAATAGCAAGCAGGCTGAAGTGGAAAGACTCCAGTAGGGAGGTTAAGTGATATGGCCCCACTCACTCCTGGTTCCATCTGAAAGACCTGAGACTTCCCAGGTGTGTCCCTTAACCTCACTCACTGCCTCAGCTTTTTTTTTTTTTTAAATTAAATGCATAATGATATCACTTTGGTGCAAACATAATTGCAATAATGGCAAAAACCACAATTACATTTGCATCAACCTGAAACTTGAATGTTACCTACTTGGCTACAGAAATTCCATCTTATATCCTTATCTGCCAAGGTTTCCCAACTTATGGAAACATATGGCTCTACAAATGTTGCTTGGTCAAATTAATTAATCAATCCATCCATCATTCTTGACCATATCAAAGGGACACTGTGAGAAAGAAATGGCACAAACATGAAAACACATAGTGAGGTGATGAAAACGTACTAGCTGGAACAGGCTATCGCAGGAACCAGCTACTGGCAATGATGTTGAAGGCATTTAAGAGTCAAATACCTGAACAAGAATGCAGCTTCTCTCTCCAGGGCACTGCAGGAGGCCAGCACAAAGCAGCTAGACCCACCCAACATCTGTCCACAGATGCCCTATTTTCCAGCCACCAAATGAATTGTTCAACATGTGCTTTTAAGTGTAATGTTAACAAATGTATTTAGTCAGGACTCTTCGGGTTGAAGGTGACAAAAATGAAACAGAAACTGGCTTAATCGAGCCTGCTTAAGAATGTATCAACTTCTTTAATCAAATATCAGGATTAAAGAATTTATCAAGTATTTTAATCAAATATCAGGAGCAAAGTGGGCCTAAGGGACTCAAACGTTGTTCTCTCTCTTTCCCTCTCTCCCCTCTGCTTTTTTCCTCTCCAAGAAACAAAAAAGGAACCACCAAACTGAGCCCCTCCTTCTATAATCAGACTCCAGTGGAGAGAGTGGGAAAGGGGAAAAGGTTTCTCACAGGGGCCTCTCAGTCAGCTCCATCGCCTCCAACTTCCAGGTACCTCAATCATAGCCCCCAGACCCCCTCCTGGGGAAGAGCCGCCTGTGAGAAATAGCTGGGGCTGGACTCTGATTGTCCCAATATGAGTTATGTGCCTGTTACAGGGCCAGTCGCTGTGGCCCAGGGGTGGAGTCTGATACAGACACCCTGCGAGACGAATCCCTGAGCTACCAGCCCAAATTATTTCTAGTACCTCCAGCAAGGACTCATGGCTTTCATTTTAGTTTCTACCTGTGTTGGGCCGTTCTTGCATTGCTATAAAGAAATACCGGAGGCTGAGTAATTTATAAAGGAAAGATATTTAGTTGGCTCACGGTTCTGCAGGCTGTACAGTAAGTGTGGCACTGGCATCTGCTCGGTTTCTGGGGAGGCCTCAGGAAGCTTCCAATCAGGTGAAGCAGGAGAAGGTGTGTCATGCGCTGGGAGTGGGAGCAGGAGGGGTCGGGAGGAGCCACACACTTAACCAGATCTCACAAGAATTCACTCAGTAAGCCATGATGGATCCACCCCCAAGACACAAACACCTCCAACTGGGCCCTGTCTCTTGTTGGATAGCAATCCCCATTGTTGGGTGGGGATGAGATTTAGGTGGGGACAAATATCCAAACCATATCACTACCCAACTGCCTACGTGAAATCCTTTCATAGTTTCAGAAAGATGAGTAAATGGGGAATCAAGAAGAAAGCAGAAGGAGGAGGAGAAAGGAGGAGGAGGGAAAAGAGGAGGAAGGAGGAGGAGGGGGAAGAAGGAGGAGGAGAGGGAAAGGAGAATAAAGACGAGTGAGGGGCAGGAGGAAAGAAGAGAAGGAGGAGGAGGGTGAAGGAGGAAGAGGAAGAGGAGAGGGATGTGGATGGGGTGGAAGGAGGAAGGAGGAGAAGGAAAGAGTAGGAGGAAGATGAAGAAGGAGGAAGTAGGAGGGGGAACAAGGAGAAGGAAGGAGAGGAGTGAGAAGGAGTGGGGGAGAAAAGGGGACTAGGAAGGAGGGAGGGAGAAAAGAGGACAAGGAAGAAGAGGGGGAGAAAAGAGGAGAAGGAAGAAGAGGGGAGGAAGAAGAAGGGAGGAGGAAGAGAAAGGAGGAGAAAAAGAAAGGAGAGAGCAATAGAAGCTAGACCAGTATAGAAACAACCATTAAATTGTGCATAATGATTATTGTTTGCAAGGCACTTTCACATTCATCATCTTTCTGCTCCTTAACCACAACTGCAAGGTGGGACGGGGGTTTGGGGCCAAGATTGTTGTCTCTGCTCTACAGATGAGACAAACAGATTTCAGAGAGGTGAAGTGGCTTGCCTGTGATCATGTGCCTTGTTAGATTATGAAGAGGGAAAAGCCCCAGACTTTCTCACTGCCTCCTGCAGGACCCCATCCTGCCCAGTGCTGCTTCCCAAATGTCAGCCATTCCAGTAAGCATGGTGCTTACTGGAACACATGACACTGTTCCATTATTTCGTTAATATTTTCCCTTAAGCCGACTCACATTTTTACCTCAATAGTTTTTAAAAGTAAACTTTACAGCACTGCTGTAAATGGAAAGTTAGTATCTCTTGATAAGGAGAATGTAACTAAAACATAAACACAATAAAAACAAAGCAGTGTGATTAAACCCTAGCTAGACATCATTACCTGCCCAGGGCTCTGTGCTGCAGGCCTGGATCTGTCTGTTAAATGAGAAGATTAGCAGGTGCTGGACAGGCCCACACCAAACTGAGACTCTCCTTGATACGATCAGGAGGTGTGGAAGAGAGTGGAAAAGGGAAGAGCTTTCCCACTGGGTGCCTCAAAGAGAAGCAACATTGCATCTGTACATCATGTAAAAATCAAATTGGAAAAAGCGTCTTCATTGTAGTTAGTGCTTATTTTCAGGGCGATCCTTTACTGATGGTAGGGATGTCTGTTTTTCCTCCTCCTTAAGGACATAAAGTCGCATTTTGAAATAAATGTGTTTGTATTTGCAGTTTTAAGAAAGCAGAATAAAATTATTATCCCTCTATGCTTTAAAAAAAAAAATCAGCTCCCCCTGCAAGGAAAAACATGGAAAAAACAAACCCAAAGGCTCCTTTCAATGAAATGGGAAGACACATGTGACCCTGAGTGGCTCTAAGGTGCTGTACATGAAGCTGGGAAGCAACTGGAAGAGACCCCCAAAACTGTGTGTTGAGGAGGGGATCCCCGCAAGCCCGAAGCCCCACTATTGGTTTACTATACTCCTACAGACCCCTGGGAATGCTTGGGAGTTGGAAGTACCCCATACTTTGGAAGGTGAGCTGAGATAGGGCTGAACGAAGAGGCAGCATGGGGGCACTTAGGCTACAGGTCCCTGAACCAGACCTCAGTCCCACATCACGCAGACAGGATATCTGTCCACCCCATCCCTTTTCAGGGGTCATGACTGTTTTCTCTGGATATATTAAACTGAAGAGCCCAGCACAAGGTCTCCAGAGATCTTGAGCAATGCTGGACTGCAAACGTAATCACAAAAGTCAGTATCCTAAAATGTAAGATCCCACCACCTCCTGCCCTGTCAACCCCTCACGTGCCAGTCACCCAGGCTCGTATTCCCAGACAGGAGGCAGCAAGACCCATGCCGGGAGAAACGGAATGTACAGAGAGAGAACTTTTGGAGGACTGCAAAACCTCCCATCCCCTAAAGGGAAGCTCACCCATGTGCGCACCTGCTCTGTGCTCATAAACCTTCCATATGACTCTCTGTGTTCGGCTTCAAAACTTGACTGTCCATTCGGGGCTCTGCAACGCAAAAGTCAGAGAACACAAGCTAACATTTAAAAAATCCTCACAAACAGAAAATCCAGAGCACTGGGAAAAAAATAATGCAGTCAGAGACTGGGTAATTTTTGAAGACAAAGGTTTAATTGACTCACAGTTCCACATGGCTGGGGAGGACTCAGGAAACTTCATTCATGGCAGAAGGCAAATGGGAAGCAAGGACCTTCTTCACGGGGTGGCAGGAGAGAGAGGGAGACAGTGAGTGGGGAACTGCCGAACACTTTAAACCACTGGATCTCGTGAGAACTCACTCACTACCCCAAGAAGAGCATGGGGAAACCATCCCCATGATCCATCATCTCCTACGAAATACCCTCCTTGACACATGGGGATTACAGCTTGAGATGAGATTACAGTGGGGACACAGAGCCAAGCCATATCAATGACCACATGGGAAAGTTTGGACAAAGTCTTACATGAGAGATAAATATGCGAGAAAAAAAATGGGTGGCGGTGATGGCGGGGAGTTCCGAGCAAAGGGGCGAGCTGCGCAAAGTCTTAGAGTTTAGGGCAGGACCAGCAAGTGCGAGGAGCTGAATGAAGGTCAGTATGGTGACTTACATTTCTCAAAAGCAGGTGGGGGCAGGGAGAAGCAAGGCAACTCTCACCTGGAAATGGGCTCTCGTTTATACCCTAGTAACCAATGCACCTCGTGAGTGAAGAAAAGAGAGATTTTGGCTTCTGACTCACAGGAGGGAGCTGGATAAGTGGGAAAGCTGATTGGGGTTCCCTTCTGACCAGGAGCAAGAGTGTCCCTGGAAAAGCGTCTCCCTCCCTAGCTGTTCCTGCCCCTCCTTCCTGCCGAGGCTCGGTCACGACGAAACTGGCTTCCAGCCCTGCAACATCTGTGCCTTGTAACTGTGGATCCAGACAGAAAATGCATGTGGGTATCAGGTATGCCCAGAGAATGGAGTTATGTGCAGGAGTGAGAGGATTTATTCCAAGGTAGGAAAAAGGGAGATATTAAGCCTATCGAAATTTAAAATAAATTATTTTAATAGACTTGATTGTATGAAATATTTTTCCTAGATAATCCTTGAGAATTCACATTTTGTAAGGGAAGAATTTGTTAAATGCAAGAATGCAGTCAGAAAAATCCAAAGTATGGGCTATGCCACATGATAAATGGCTTGTTTACTTCATAAATAAATTGCCATGAGGGGGCATTGGGGAGGGTGTGGAGAAGAAAAAAGAGGAAGGAGAAGGATGGGAAGGAAGAGGAGAGAAGGAGAGGAGAGGAACCATGGATTAAAATCAATCTTCTCCCAGCCTACATCTTTCTCCTGTGCTGGATGCTTCCTGCCCTTGAGCATCAGACTCCAAGTTCTTCAGCTTTGGGAGCTGGACTGGCTTCCTTGCTTCTCAGCTTGCAAGCGGCCTATTGTAGAACCTCATGATCATGAGGGAGGACAAGGGGAAGACCTAGAAGAGAATGGATCTCAAGAGAATGACCCTACCACTAAGCCTTGAACACAGTCCCAGAATCCAACCTTGGCCCCACTGCAGCAGCCACAGAATCCTGCTTCACTGGTCAGTGAGCCCACCAGCAATGACCTATGTGAACAGATGATCAGAGGACCTGCCCATCTGTTTGGCTGGCACAAGACCTTGGGTTGCCATACGAATTGGGATTAGCAGGCATGGATAATGCTGAAGCCTTATCACCTTGGTGAGTAAGGTTAGAAGTTATATTTAATAAACTCAGAATAAAATGTATTCCTGCCAAACAAACAATAAAAGCAATCTCAGTGAGACAGCAACAAAATGCAATATACAGCCCTTGACTCAAATAAGCCAATTGTTAAAAAAAAAAAAATGTGAGAAAATAGAGGAAATTTAATACCTGGCAGGGTATTGTGTGACTCTGGAGAGGTTTTGTCAGCTTGTGATAAGGGTATTGTGGAATTTTTAAGAATCTTTCTTTATGTTGTAGAGATAGATCCTAAAATATTACAAGGAGGATGATCTGCAGTCCAAATTCATTCTGAAATCAGCAGGATTAGCACTGCACTGATACTTGCTGAAGCTTTGTGAGGTCAGGGAGGCACTGTCTACTCTTGTGTTTTAAACTTTTCATCATAAAAAGTTCAAAATAACTCAGATTTTATGAAAAAATAAAATCTGTTTTATTAGACATCCTGCCTAAGTTATATTCCTCTAAAATGTGGGGAGTCTAGTCCTCAAAAATGTTTTCCAGGTTGCAATTCTCTGGACAGAGTCATTGGTTCCATGGAAAGGAGCTTGCGAAGTCTTGTCTCACCCAGCCAATGAGATGGCTCCTGGCCCCAAAGGGTGTTCACCCACCCAATGAGATGGCTCCTGGCCCCAAAGACTGTTCACCCAGCCAATGAGATGGCTCCTGGCCCCAAAGGGTGTTCACCCACCCAATGAGATGGCTCCTGGCCCCAAAGACTGTTCACCCAGCCAATGAGATGGCTCCTCGCTGCAAAGGCTGTGGTCCTGAATTGGGGGAGTGCCCTGACAGGTCTTCAAAAGAGAGTGGGTCTTGCCTATGTCACAGTCCACTGAGAATTCACAGTTCCCTAATTGTGAACCAAACATGAACCTTTTTTCGACTTGGGAGCTCATTTATGCTTGGCAAAAGGCACCATCTCATTTCAAAGCTGGGAAGGAAAGACTTTAAACTCCTTGGACATCAAATACCTTTTGAAACAATGTTCTGACGCGTTAAGAGCACATGGATCAGAAACATATGGATTAAATTCCCCCTAAAATCCACATGAGTTTAAAAACAAAGGGGAAAGGGGCTTGACAAATGTCTTTCCAGTTTTATCAAATCCCAAGCATGTTACAAACAGTGTGAGATGGTCAGTGAGTCCAAAAAGCAGATGAATTCATCCAGTGCTAATCGCAGGGCTAAGGAAAAGATCCAACTGAACAAGTTCGGAACACCATGCCTGGATGGGTATTAGTTTCTCACTTCATCCAGCAAGCACAGGTCTCCCTCCAACATGCCAAAAGCTGCGAACTGGAAACTACAGCTAACGGTGCCATGATGTGATTCTGGTCTTTGTAGCCACCATTGTTCTTGGAGACATGTAGCTGCATTACAGGAATTTGCAAAAGGTGGCATTTCCATGTGACTCTGGCCTCCACCTGCAATTAGAGACTCCCTCCAAAATTCTTCCTGCAGCTGTATATGGGAAACCAAAATGGCTCCCACCAAAAGAAAGTAACGTCTTCTTGCTCTGCGCACCAGAGATGAGGCCCCAACTCAGCCTCTGAACAAAGCAAACCATGTGCGCTTTTAGAATCAAAGTTTGGACTCTTGAAGGGGTGTGTGTGGTCAGGCATCTCAATGGTAGCGTCTCTAAGTTCAGATGGCAGAGATCCACAGCATGTCATGACTCAACAGCTTTTGGCCATCACTGAAGCCAACTCCCATTTAGTAGGTGAGGAAATAAGGCCCAGAGAGCACAGGGGCTTGCTGGAGGTCACCCAGTGAGATGAACAGCGGCCATGCAGGTGACCGGATTCATGATTCCCGATTCCCAGGCCACACATAGGCTGGATCTCAGGAGCATATGCTGCACAACTCCAGTGCAACATTCTAGAGCACGACTTCGAGAATCTCTGTGGATGGTGCACCTGGAGTTGTGCAAAAAAAAAAAAAAAAAATTGCACTGGTGGGGCCAGGTGTGGTGGCTCATGCCTGTAATTCCAGCACTTTGGGAGGCTGAGGCGGGTGGATCACCTGACGTCAGGAGTCTGAGACCAGCCTGGCCAACCCGGTGAAACTCCGACTCTATTAAAAATACAAAAATTAGCTGGGTATAGTGTCAGGCACCTGTAATCCCAGCTGTTCGGGAGGCTGAGGCAGGAGAATCCCTTGAACCCAGGAGGCAGAGGTTGCAGTGAGTGGACATTGCACCATTGCACTCCAGCCTGGGTGATAGAGCTAGACTCCGTCTCAAAAAAAAAAAATACACTGGTAGCCAACGCTTTTCTAGAATCAATGCCCACTCTCACCTCTGTCTTTGTCTGTGCTATCTGAGTGGCAGCAGCATTCTAACCTCTGTGCTGAGAGTGGACTCTGGTGCCAAACTGCCTGGGCCTGCCTCCCAGCTCTGCCACTTAGAGCTGTGTGAGGTGGAACAAACAACTCCACCTCTCTGTGGTACAGTCGCCCCATCTGTAAAATGAGGATGGTGGCAGTTCCCGCCAGAGGCTTGCAGGAAGAATTGCTGGAGTTTGTACGTGTCAGGCTCTGAGCACTCAATCGGTGCTTGCTGTTTTTCTGATGATGTGCCAGGCACTGCAGATACGTGGCTTCATCCCATTGAACCCTCACCGCCACCTCAGTGTCATTAGCTCATTTAAGGGATGAGAAATCAGAGGCTCCAAGAGGCTGAATAACTTACTAGCTAGTGGCAATGCCGGATTGCCAGTCCAGATAGGGCTGGCTCCAGGGCTACTTCAAACCCCCTAAGGCATAGCTTCTTCAAGGCACACAGCTTGGTGAGGAGGAACCAAGCTTCCAGCTCAGCCCTTCTACTGGCTCTCAGAGCAGTGAGCAGGCAGCACAGCCGAACACTGTCCCCTGTTCCAGTCCAGAACTTTGTGCTTCTCTTAGCTAAACACGGCACAGGGGTGAGGGGAGGGGAGAGTCCCCACCCAGCACACAGGCGAGAGCCCTGTTTCTGTGTCCTCCCAACTATATAGCGTTGAGCCAGTGACTTCACTGAGCCTCAGTTCCCTCATCTGTAGAATGGGCCTAATGTTAGGACCTACCTCACAGAGTTGAAAGAAATAAATGACAGAAGACCTATCAGCTCTCACTTGGCAGGGTTCCCAGCACATGCTAATTGCTGGGTAATTGTAAATGCTCATGACTATGTGGTCTCTCGGGCATGCTCCAGCCTCCACCCCCAGAAGTACAAAATTTCTCCATAACATGGAGTCCGGCAACCTTGGTGTTCTGTCTGCAAATCATCTCCACTGCATGCCTTCATAACCAGCTTCCTGTGCACCAGAACCAGTCCAGGATTGGGGCACAGAGATGCAAAGAAATGCCAGTGTTCCTGTTCCCTGGGCATCTCCACAGACATCTTTGGGTGTATCTTCATGGGCGTGCCAGGTGTCTGGCAGTTGTTATGTCTGGGAATGTGCAGGTGACTACATCTAGTGACATTTCGAGATCTGAGACCAAACGAATCATTGTCACCAAGGATGGGTCATGTTTTCTGTCCAGTCTGATGGATACAGACTTAGCTCACCTCCACCTCAGTTTTTCCATCTGCAAAGCAGAGCCAATAATACCTACTTCTAAAGGGTGGCATCAAAAATCTAGCAAGCACCCAATCCTTTCCGTTCCCACAGTTGGACACCCTCCCTCCATCCCCAATGCAGCCTCTCACGGAAAGCCAAGAAGACTGCAGGTTCAGACCATGAGCACTAGGCACTGGGATGAGTCCATCCCCTGGGATCACTGAAGATGAAAAGAATTGCTTTGCTATGTCAAGATCACAAACCTATTACAGGTTTAAACCCAAAGAGGGGTGCCTGGGCCCTTTGAAGCCAACGTAAATACAACTGCTTAACAGCTTCTTTTAACTACCCAATGGGAACAGAGCTGTTTAAATGGATTCACGTTGCCAGCAATCTCTTTTTGCAACATGGTATTTGTTAGAAATCAGGATTTTACTGAACTAAATGTCTTGTGGTTGCCTCCACTTTGTTTCTTAACGGGGTTCTCTTTATGTGAGTTTTCTTTGGCTTCTCAATAGAAGAATAACAGATTCCTTTTGAAGTTTTTTATTGATGAATGAGCCGCTATAAATAACCCTTCATGGCAGCCGCCCGATCTCTGAAGTTTACTCTGGAATAATAGTAGCAGTGGGAATGAAGGGCAATTTACAGCAGCATGTCATGAAATAGTTTAATGGGCTTCATACTGTTTAACTTAATCTTTACAGATGTAAAAACAGAAATACAATTATTTTAACAACTATTATTACATATTGCTTTGCTAATGAAAACAAAGTCTTGGGAAGCACTCGGAGACACTGACTCAAGATCTTAGAGGATGGTTTTAAAACAGAGAGGAGGGGAGGGGAGGGTGCCTGCCGGGAGGCTGGCAGGGATCTCCCTCCATTTGAGGATAGATCGAGTCAAAGATAGAGTCAAATATAAATCCCCCTAAAAGTCTCTTTCTGCCCCTAGTTTTGCCACACACAGACACACACACACACACTCAAACACACAAACCGCACACGTCATAATCATGTGGCCATGCAGAGTGCAGCGTCTCTGGCCTGACTTCAAGCTCAGCTCTGTGATATAAATTATGGGCCCCATGGAGAATTTCTGTTGCCGAGAAAGACAGCCACTTGCTCTTAATGGAGCTTGAAGGACTTTTGCTATTTCTCACAGTCCCCAGCGGACACCTCCCCTCCTTGTTCCCTCATTGTCACAACCTCAGCCTCTTGAGGGCATCCTCTTGCCAAAGGGGAAGGGGACACAACTCTCCTGAAATCCTATAAATCCAGAGGTTGGATCTGCAGTTTGAAAGTTTTCCCTGTCCCTTCAGGAAGTTGTGGAGATAAAAAACCAAGGTCCTGAGTCTTGTCCATGGTGGTGTAAATACTGCCCTACTCTTTGATTCTTCAGGGAGGTCCTCCAGACTCATCCGGTTAGCATTTTCATAGGAGCTTCAGCCTAAACCCACTGATTTTGTGTCTTGGGGGAGTTCATTTCTCCCCACTGTCCCTCAGTGAGATTCTCTTCAGTAAAACTAGAAAGTTGTCTGAATTCGGAACTACTTGAGAAATGACAGACTTGGGCAAAGAGAAGCGAAAACTTTTGTTATGAAACCTCAGTTGGGAGCCGGTGGCTTAGATTCATGGTGAGCAACAGACAGCTCCTTCTAAAACCCAGTGCACAAAGAGCAACATAGAATTTCCCCATTGCCAGAAGAGCCAGGCTGGGTCCCAATTTCCCATTAATTCTACTCTCGTTTATGAATCCCATCAGCCTCACCACACCCTCCCCTCCAGAGCTGAGTGAGTAAAGGGGTGGGGGCGCCTCTGCACGGAAGAAGCCTTCAGGAGCAGGAAGAAAACATGGAGAGAAAGAGGGCGCCTTCGCAAGATTTCACATCCGTTCCACAAGCATTTATTGTCTATTACACTCCAAGTGCTTGGTTGTAATCAGCTGGGGACTTTCAATTCACCGAAAGGGTCAGCAATAAGGGAAAAATTCATCCTTTAGCAAGTAGTTTCCGAGTGCCCACTGTGTGGCAGGCACTAGGCTAGAGACACCATAGAAAAACATGGGAGCAGCAAACGGGATAAACCTCTGACTCCATAGAGCTCAAGAGTAGCAGGGAGGAGAGGGGGGAGACAGAGGCGAAACATATTAATGAGGAAATGATTATCTTACTGCCATTGTGACAAGTCCGTAAAGAGCTGCAGAATTATATAATAGCTCATGAAAGGGCATCCCAAGGGAGACGGAAGCCTGGCTGTCCGATGCAGGAACCTCTGGACATGCTTCTTGAGCACATGACCTGTGGCCAGTCTAAGCTGAGATGCGCTGTGAGCACAAATGATGACCCGCATTTTGAAAACTTGATACCAAAAAAAGTGATGTAGCCATTATTTATTAAGTGAGATTACACGATGAAATGATAGCATTTTGGTTTTTCTGCTTTCTTGTCTGTTTGTTTGAGATGGAATCTTGTTCTGTCGTCCAGGCTGGAGTGCAGTGATGCAATCTTGGCTCACTGCCACCTCTGACTTCAGGGTTCAAACAATTCTCCTCTCTCAGCTTCCCAAGTTGCTGGGACTACATGCTCCCACCACCATGCCCAGCTAATTTTGTATTTTTAGTAGAGACAGGGTTTCACCATATTGGTCAGGCTGGTCTCGAACTCCTGGCCTTAGATGATCTACCCACCGCGGCCTCCCAAAGTGCTGGGATTACAGGTGTGAGCCACCACGCCTGGCTGATAGTATTTTGGATATGTGGGGTTAAATAAAACATATTACTAAAATTTATTCTCTTGTTTTGTTAATGTGGCCACGGAACATTGTTAAATTACTCTTTTTTGGCTCACTGGTCTAGAAGGTCATAAAAGGCATCCCTGCTTAAGAGGTATTCTCTACCCTTCAGCTTGAAAATCCCAGAGTTCTGTGAACTTCTCACAGAGAGTTGAGAAGGTAATAGAAATATGACTTATGCCATTACTCCATTCTTTGGAGTCAAGACCTCACAAAGAGGGATTATACAAGGTTTCTCAGACCTCAGTCCTGCTAACATTTTGAACCAGATAATTTTCTGCTGTGAGGAGCTGTCCTGTGCTTTGTAGGGTGGCAGTGGCATCCCTCTGACAGTCATGACAACCAAAACTGGCTTTAGACATTGCCAACTGCCCTCAGTTGAGGACCACTGGACTAGAGCAATTCTGGAGTCTATGAGATTAATGGCTCCCACCCATGGCAGTATACCAGGATCACCAGGTAAGCGTGCACCCAACCTCAGGCCAAATACATCAGAATCTCTGAGGGCAGGGTCCACATATCACATTTTGCTAAGTTCCCTAGATGGCTGTGATGTGCTAGGCAGACCAAGGACTTCTGTGTAGGAAGCTGTTTGGTAAGAGGGCGTTTCCTTGCCTGTCTCTTTCACTTTATGAGGTGAACCGTAAGCATTGGCCCTGTATTCCTAATACTTTCATGCCTGGTTAGATGATACAGAAAAGTGGCTAAGAACTTTAAAGATAGGCGCACCTACCTGGTATGACACTGTGCCAAGGACTGGTTTTTCCATCTGGAGAAACTCAGTAGAACACCACCAGTAAAGTAGAAACGATAGTACTTACACCCTAGGATTGCTTGAAGATTAAAGAGAACATGCATATAAAGACCTCGACACAGAGCTTGACACATGACCATCATCAATCATCACCATCACCATCACCATCCTCTCATCACCATCATTATCATCACCACTACCACCACCATCGTGATCATTATCATCACCACCATCACCATTAATATCATCACCATCACCAGTATTATCACCACCATTATCATCCTCTATCATCATCATCACTATTATCATTATCACCATCATCATCATCATCACCTTCAGCAGCATCACCATTACTGTCATCGCATCACCGTCATTATCATCCTCATCCTCATCACCATCATCATCATCATCACCTGCAGTATCAGCATCCTCATCATCACCATCATCACCCCATTGTTGACTGTCTCCCCTACTGAAAGCCCTATGTGGGCAAGGCCTGTGTGTCATTCACAGATGTATCCCCCATACTCAGTTGGCTTCCTGGCATCTGGTCGTTATTCAATAAGAATAAACTATCACTGTTTTTCACATATTGGGTGTCCTAATGTTCAACACAAGTTTTGCTTCATCTCCTCACTCAACAACTGCACACTGAGAGCCTTGCAGAGAACATGCCCTGGTCATGAAGATGCTCCAGTCCCTGCTGAAGTCTTCCTGGAGGAAACAAATGTACAAGTGACCTCTACTAGTTCTTTAGGTTTGGGTTAGAAACACTTCTGTATCGTGTGACTGTGGAGTCATTCTCCATAGGGTGAGTAGCCATCCCAGCTTATCCAGGACAAAAGTGTTTCCTGGGACCCAGACTTTCAGTTATAACTTGGGAAAGTCCCAGGCAAACTGGGATGAGTTGGTCGCTCTACTTCTTTGGCTTCTAAGGATGGGGGTAAGGGGCCCTCATGCCGTAGAAGGCTGCTTCGAACAACAGGAAGCGTGGAGTGCAGTGGTTAAAGGCATTGCTCCAGAGCCAGCGAGCCCGAATCCAGACTCTAGCTCTGCCACTTACTAGCTATGGGAACTTGGGCAAATGACTAAGCTCTTTAAACCTCTGTTACCTCATCCATCTATAAGTAAGGGAAAACAATAGTTCCTGACAGGGAAAAGTAAATGAGTTAATACTGTGTACATGTAAAGTGCTTGGAACAATCCAAGCAGAGGCCAAGTAATCAGAAAACATTAAAACTACTATTAGCCCCTCATGTATCTTATCAATCTTATTGGCTTTAGTTTTACTGCAAACTCTCCTTCATTTACACAGAAGGTGTTTATATTAAGGGATGCACACAGCTTATAGAATCTTGCAAAACTTACAAAACAGATTTGAGGCTAAGCTTCCAGGGGCGACTCCCTGCATTCTACTGCAGAAATAAGAACCAAGGAAACTGCTGGCTCTTCTAGGATCAGAAGCCTTTAAATCACACACAAAGTGGCTGCCACAGCCTTTGGCCCCTGGGCCACCTCCACGGTCCACAGCAGCAAAACCAGCATGGCATACCTTCCACTTTGCTCACCTGTCTCCCTGAGAAATCCAAGGCTCACTCCTGCATGTCCGAGTGGTTGACTCTAGATGGCTAGCACACAGAGACAATCAGGGCTTTCTTCCTACCTGATTGTCTCTGTGTGCTTCCTACCAGTTTCTAATGGATTCACATGCTTTAAATCCTACCTTCCTAATAGGTAGGATTTAAAGCATGTGAATCCATTAGAAACTGAAGGGTGTTTAAAAGATTTCGAGTACCCATAAATGTCCAAATTGCCTTAGATGGTGCAAGTCAATTTGCTTCTCTCATTTTTCCCACCAGAATATGAGCCCTTGAAGGTCAGGACCTTGGTCTGGTTCATTGACATATTCCTAAGACATATCACAGCCTGGCAGTTAATGGCAATCACTATTCGTTAGATGAAAAATGACAAACTATGCTGATTACAAAGACCGCTAGGTACAAGGCATGTTCCTCATCATGGAAAAATGTCAGCCACCCTCCTCCTCTATGGATCTTCCTAAATGCATGTGCTTCCTTTGCCCTGCACTGGAATGTGTTTTAACATTTGTGAAATGGTAGCATGTGCAGCGTGGGAGATGGTATGGAGGAGAAGAAGGGTTCTAGAAGAAATTGACCTCGATTTTTGACTCAGCCTCTTCCTGTGTGCTACTCGTGAAGTCCTGTGCCCCAGCCTCAATTTCTTATCTGTCAAATGGAGAGACTCTAGCCAACCTCCTGGAGTTGTTGAAATGATTAAAAGATATGATGTATGGCAAAGATTGTGTGCTCAATCCTTCTCCCAAGAGTATGGATGAGAAGGTGAGGGTACAGGGCTTGTGTCATGTCAAACAGCTGAGCTGTTTCTTTCAGCCCTGAACCCACTTTTTTTGCTCCTTCATGCCAAGTGGTTTTTCTGAATAATCTGGGCACTTGACCTCAAGCCATCCCTTAATGATGTCAAACCCCAAAATCAGTTACACTAGAATCATTTCAGAAGGTTTCTGAAACACCATCTGGGGTTGCAACACTGCTGCCAGCACTTTTTAAAGCTACTCCCCCTGCCACACACACACACACACACACACACACAGACACACACACACACACTGAGTGATTTCAGTGCTTAGCCCACATTGAGACTTACTGGTCTACACAGACCCTCGTGGAAGTCACCCTTCTAACCGATAGCTAATTCTGTAATTTCAGGAAGGATAAAAGTCAACCTGAAAACAGAAAGTAGATTCTGGCAGGGCTTAGAGAGAGAAGCCAGTATGGTTTCCCCTATGAGAATGATGGAGGGGACAGCAAGGTCATTGACCGAACCTGCCAGCCAGGGGTCACTTGGCAGAAGCCTTTGTTCCCAATCCCTGGTGCCAGATGTCACAGCAGGAGGTCAGAATGAACCAGAGGACTGGAAGTGCTGTACCCTCAATTTCAGGACTAATTCTGAAACTGTCTAGCCATGTGCCTTAAGAAAAGCCACCTAACCCTCTCTCAGTGTCCCCATGTGAGTGTGTGTGTGTAAGTGGAGAAAATGGTAGTGCCTGCCTTGCATGAAGGTGGTTAAAATAAAATGAGAAAGTGGATATGAAAATTCTGGTACAAAATTAGTCTCTTTCACCTCCCCATGCATTTCTTTGCACCTTCCTGTGAATCTTCAATTATATCAAAATTAAAACTTTTAATAAATAAATCTTTTTCACTCACCTCTCTCCATTACCAAGCTGTCAGAAATTAAAGTAAAAGAAGTGTCAATGCAGAGTTCTCTGTCCCCCATACTCTGCATGTGCACTGCACAGGCAATGTTGAAAATACAACTTGGTGACGGTCATGATGACAATGCTGGCAAGGGTGGTGGTGATGATGATGATAGTGATGGTAATGGTAATGGTGAGGGTGATGATGGTGGCAATGATGATGGTGATGGTGATGATGGTGGTGGTGGTGATGATGGTGGTGGTGGTGATGATGGTGGTGGTGGTGATGATGGTGATGGTGGTGATGATGGTGGTGAAGGTGATGATGGTGGTGGTGGTGGTGATGATGACGGTGATGGTGATGATTGTAATGGTGGTGGTGATGGTGGTGATAATAATGTTAATTGTGACGGTGATGGTGATGATGGTGGTGGTGGTTGTGGTAATTGCGGTAGCGTTAATGAAATAAAGACAACTTAGAGAAAGGTGATATACCAAAAGCAATACAAAAATACATTAGAAATACCAAGCATACTCTCTTGGAGGTAATATTATTACAAGTAATTGTGGGGCTACAGGTTTATTCCCTTTTTACCACCTTTCTGAATGTTATGCATATCCTATATGAACACATGTAACTTCTACAGTCGTACTTTACTGAAAGACAACTCTACACAGAATAAAGAAAAAGGGTAGCTGAGGTCATAGAGAGATGCTGAGAGTCTACTTTGAACAAATGAAACTTGTATATAAATATGCATAGATGGAAAGAAAGAAGTGGTGACTAATGCTAAGTACATCTTCACGCTACCCCTACAAATGCACCTGATGGCATTTATACCTCACTGCAGTGACTCTCAACTCTGGTTGCAGAATCAGTAGAATTGCCTAAGGAACTTTTAAAAATACACCTGTCTGGTTTCATCACAGGCCAAGTGAATCAGGATCTGAGGTCACGACACAGGTGCTGGGCGGATCCAAGACTCCCGGGTCATTCTTGGTGCAGAGCAGGTGGGAGCCACAGCCTCATGGGTGTCTTCTCACCACATACGGATGCTGCAGTGAACACCTCCCAAAATGGCTGAGTCAGAAATGCAACACACTGGAGATACATTTGTTTCTCTTCTTTAGACGCGGAGTGGCCATTACGGTGACATGAGGCTGCCCTCCCCGTGACAGTGTCTCCCCCTGTGTCCATCCCTGCACCACAGCTTCAGTCCATGCAGAATGTCCAGTGCACTCAGGGTTCCAGAAAGAGCCCTGGGCAGTGCCAGTGATGAATTATTCATCATTTACCCACCCATCATGCTTTCAAGATGGAGGCTGCAGTACCAACTCAAAGTCCAAAAATGTGGGAAAGTTTATTTCTTCAACACATTCCTGATTTGTAATGTGCTTTCTAAAAATGTTCTAGCTGACCAAGCCCTGCTATATTTAGCTACAGCATTGAAAAGAAATGCTCTTTACGCTTTATAAGGCGGGCTATGAGATGCATGTGTTTAGGGGAAACAGCTCCTCCAGGCTAGGCCCTTTCTCCCCAGGAGAGGGGTGGAGCCTCTGTTTTGGCTTATAGGAATGGTCTCAGTGCTGAGGGGCAGAAATAAAGAGTTGTATTCATTCCCAAGGCCCTTGAGTTCACAATGGCTAGACAGCCAGCCCTGGGAAGTCTCCTCTAGGCTCCTCCTACTGCCTGGGCAAAGCAAAGAAGCACCAGAGGAATGCTGCTCTCCTCCAGCCTGTGAAAATCAGCTCTCCTATGGTTTTCCTAAGATCCCCTGCCGTGTGTAGCAGCTTATTTTGCTTTCGGTTTCATGTTCAAACGGTTGGATCATCTCAAGAGAGGAAACATTGCAACAAAAAGATGAAATGGATCCCAGCCTGCCCGGGCAGGAGGACTGGAGAAATCAGCCCCAGGAGCCTTCTGTTCTCGACAGAATTCTCTAACATGAGCAGCGCTGTTGGTTTGTCATTTTGTTACTGAACAGAGAAGTCACGAATGGAGACTAGAGGCCACATCTGTATATGGCCATAAGACCTAGCGTGTAATGAGTGTTTTCTGTGTGCCAGATATTTTACAGATATCAACTAATTTAACTCTGGCGAGGTCCCATGCAGAAGAAGAGATTATTATTCTTGTTTTACAGACAAGAACCAGGGCAGGCTGTTGTCATCAATGTATAACCATCATTTAACTTAGGCCTCATGACAGCTCTACGAAGCAGTTACTAATGTTATTTGTACCCATGCCAGAAGTTAAGGAACAGAAGAGTTAGGTCACTGTGCCAAGGTTCACAGCAAGCGAGAGCTCAGCTGCGTTATTAGCCTCTGTCTGATGGGCTCTGAGACCACACTCTTATCCAGGTTAAGGAACCCTCTTCCGGGGCCACCCCACCCCGACTAGCTCAATTACTGAGTGGTAAGGAATAAATAAGATGCAATTACAGCAATTGTTTCCATTGTTGGGTGTGTTGGGACGGACCTGGAAGAGGCAGATAGGAGATAGTGACCAGCTACCTGGGAGTGATGAGGAGCCAAGAGCCCTGAGTGGCATGAGACTCATAATACTTCCTGCTGCACATTGTGAAGGCGTGAGCTGTTCCTTAGAGTTCATGCTGTTGAGGTCCACATAACCTCGTGAACGCCAGGGTTTTTTTCTCACCCTTCCAACTGGGCTAAACACGGATACTGCCCTGGGGTGGAGACACCTTCCTTCGTCCCATCTTCCTCTGCATTGGGCTTGAGGATGTCCTTGCCAACATGTGGTCCACACATTCTAGAAGGGCAGGACAGCATCAGCCATACATCCCAATGAAGTCTGGGTGCCGTGGCTCGTGTCTGTAATCCCAGTGCTTTGCAAGGCGGAGGTGGGAGAGTCACTTGAGGTCAAGAGTTCGAGACCAGCCTGAGCAACATGCCAGACCCCTCTCTGCAAACATAAAAATTATAAAATAAGCCAACTGTAATAGTGTGCATATGGAGTTCCATCTGCTCAGGAGGCTAAGGCAGGAGGCTGGCTTAAGCCCAGGATTTTGAGGCTAGTGAGCTATGATTACACCACTGCCCTGCAATCCAGCCTGGGCAACAGAGTGAGATTCAGCCTCAAAACAAAAACAAAAAACAAAAAACAAAAAACACTACTACCGTGCACAATCACAGGCAGTCCAGCAACTTCTCAGGCTCCAAGACATCCGGGCAGAGGTGCATGGCCAGAGTAGGCCCTCTCTGGAGTTCAGTTCAGGCCCAGGCCCTGCCCACCTAAGAGTGTCCCAGATTAAGGCCTACAGCCTGCTTCTCTTGGAAGCTTGCCAGATAAGGGAGATTCCAATCTTCTGGAACTCCAGAGGCAGCCGCCGGCATTGTCTAAGACATCCCATCCTTGGCTCTTGTACATCAAGTTGTGGTCGGGAGAGTGGCAACTTCCTGGCCCCAGCGGAAGGACCCCCACTGGGCTGGTCACAGTCAGCTTGCCAGCCGCTCCCTGGTCCACTCTCAGCCCCTCTTCACCTCCTCTGCAGGTTGACCCCTATGGACGACATTAGCTGGGCTCCCTTGCAGGCTTGGCTTCCGGCAGATTTCAGCCCATCGAGGTATCCAGTGAGGCTGGAAGGTAAAAGAGGAGAGGTGGGCTATTTCCGTTTCCTCCTGTCCGCTCCAGCGCTGTGGCTCCTTTCCACTCCAGCTCTGAAGGTGGCACCTGCTGCAGGATGAAGGGGTTGGAGCCAGGATGGAGCCGGTCTCACCCTTGCTAATCACTAGTGGTTTCCTTCGCCCAGCCCACGCCTCCATAAATAGTCCTTCCACCCCAGTCCTTTCCATGGACTCATTTAAGTGGATTTCTATTTCCTGCCAGGATCCCAATTCTTGTACCTAATGGAAAAAACAGGTTGGGGCCAAATCTGTCTCATGGCCTCCTTCCTCCCTCACTGCTTGTGTAAAGACACCTGAGTTGACTGTGTCCCCCCAGATTTCATTTGCACCCCAAGGAAGTGGAGAGCCTGAGCTTGACTCCACATCTGGCCTATAAGCCACACATTTGATTTGCCTAGTACAATTGGCATTTGAATGCCAATTTGAAGGGACAGAACTTCCCCCACCTCAGCTCAGCCCAAGCCCCACCACTGCCCACTCCAGTGATCAGGCCCCACTCCAGGTCACTATAAACACTTATGGGCCCTGCCTGAACCCTGGAGTGGAGAACTCAGCATGGGGATCTCTGGATAAGGACCAGCAGAGGAGAGAGCTTGCCATGTGGCTATCCAGGCATATTTTAAAAACTGCTTTAAATGTGGGTCAAAATAATCTTATTTTCACAACAAACTCATGCTCTTTATTTTTAATGACAAACTTTGCTTTTTATCATTTACGTTTTTCATTCCATGAAACAACCTTTATTTTGTGGAAGCAAAACTCCAGCCACCATGAAGACAGGAAGGGCACAAAATTGTGTCTCTCTCCCAGTTTTCTCATTCCCGGGTGCAGCTGGTTACCGGAGATGTCACCCACTTTGGTGACGTTAACATTAACCTGCCAGTGTCTGGGCAGGCTGGCTCTGGCTTTCAGCTGTAACGATGATTATATGTGGCTGATTCTTTAACACACACACAGGTATATGCTCACCACTTTGAGTGAAATGGTAAAGACCACCATTCAAACAGGCACGATTAAATCTGAAAATGGCTCAACAGGTCCTTTCCAGGGACCTATTTCAAAAATCTTATGGTTCATTGGAGACACAGGAGGCCATCGGCTTCTAGAAGAGCCAGCAACTATATGAGGCCAGGCAGAGCAAGAGTCCTTTGTAAAGTTCTCTGTCCTTGTGAACAGAGGGAAAATTCTCAAAGCTGGTATGTCTTCCATGATTTTTAAATAAAGTCTTTTCGTTTTACTACAATAACACAGAACAATAAAGTTACCCCTGGTTTCTGTACGTTACTACGTAGAGAAACGAAACTATGAAAGCAATATAGAAATTATATCTATTTTTAAAAACTATATAGAAAAACAAAATCTTTCAAATAGTAACAATACTTGGGTTAATGTGAAAGGTCTCAGCACTTGATGTGAGTCTGTGAGCATTCATGCACACAGAACAAATACACAGACACACACCCCTACACATTCATATATACCTATATATGCGTATACACATATAAACATATGCATATGTATACAGTTATTATACATGGACCTGCCATATGATTACAATCAGTGCACGTGTGTGTGTGTGTGTGTGTGTGTGTGTGTGTGTAATCAGGGCTTGAACCAAAAATCATTTACAGAAGACAGATCTGTTCCCTTTGTTTAGATGAGAGCAGAGAGGTATTCCTTCAGATTGCATAAGAGTCCAACGATAAGCTTGCTTCTGGCTCACCCTAATCATAGCCGAGATTTTGTTTTAATTAAGAGCAGAAACTATTGACCTTATTAAGCCATAATTTTGAGCCAACGATGAAATCTGGATCAATAGAACAGCTATTCAGATTGGTAAGAGCCAAAGTTCCTCTTTTTTGGTTTGGGAGGAAGGAGTACACATAAAACTATATAGATTACATAAAAATGACCTCATATCCATTTCTCTTAGCTTTCCTAAACCAGATGAAAGTGGAGATTAAGTAGAATTTCTCTTTATACATGTATAAACACAAAAGTGGATACATCTGCATTTTTCTGTGTCATAAAAATAATGTTTGTACAATACTTTTTAGAATGGTAACTTTAAAATATGATCCTTTTAAAATTGCAGTATCAAATTATTGGCTTCTTCAAAACTTAGCCACCACAAATTAACAAAACCCCCCAAGATAGCATATCAAACACAAAAAAGAAAAGATTAAAAACTGATTCAGTACAGCAGAATTACTCATTGTGCTTTGATATCCAGGCAGCTTCGAGAGCCGGCATCCTCTCCACTCCTTCCCCTCCGTCTGTGTGTTTACCCCTCGGAAGCCAGAGCCTCCTGAGATGCCAACACGACTCCCAAATATAATCCCAGTCTCCTCTTTCTTATTACACTGTTTGTTTATTTCCCTCCAGTAATCCACTGAACCAGTCACTGAGAGGTTAATGAAAAAACAACTTTATTCACAGAGGCTGAGAGTTTGGGAAAACAAAATATCCAGTGACAGCCCTTCCACAACATTTTCAGTTAATCACAGTGAGCCTGGATCTCAGCAATAACATTTCCTGGAAGTTCTTCCAATCAAGGCTGGGATGCAGTTTCCCAGAGTCTTCCCACTGGCCTGGATGGAACCTGGTTGTGGAAGCCTGCTTCAGCATGGCTATGAGAATGAATTTTCCAAAAGTCACCTCTCTGTGTCTATGAATTATTCAGTGACTCTGCCAGCCTGTGACGTCCTTTCCAACACACTGACCAACAGCCCCTCTGGATGCAAAGTTTGTCATCATTTTTAGATAAGTCCTGGAAACCATTTTAAAGGCTATCTCAAAGACCTCCCTCCCAGCCTACTTCCAAGAATGTGTGACTATGTATGTCTTTCTCACATGACATAAAATAAAAATTACTTGGATGTTCAGAAAATTGCATTTCGGGACCTCGAAGATAACCCAGCTGGAGATGCCATAGAGGCTGGGTGCCTCTCCCCAAAGTTGCAAGCTGAACTTGGCTGTGAACATCACAATGTGCTTCATCAGATTTTTTGTTGCAGCCCTCTGCTCCCCTCCCCCGACTGCCAGTTACCTCTTTAAGGTGTTGATTTAGCATCAGCCTCCCGGACTGCCAGGCAGGGCTGGAGGGAGGAGCATGCAGCAGAAGGGGTATTGAGACTGGGAGTGTCTGGGAGATTCCTGCCATCAAGACTCAGGTCCTCTGGGGTCCAGAGAAGCCCCTTCCAGCGGACACCAGCAGGTCCCCTTATTCTGTCCCCTGCATTCATCCCTCTCTCTCTCTCTCTGCATCTGCTTTTTGGTTGTTTCACCCAACTTTTTAGAAATGTAGTCCTTCATTATCTGATTCTGAAAAATATAGCAACCAACAAGACTGGATCTTAAAAAACAACATGGAAATCAAAACTCTGACAGTCTCTGAGACATGTCCCCTCCCCCTCACACCCTTCCTCATGGTATCCCTTGAAATATTTTGATCCCTTAAAAACAAAAGCAAAAGGATAGGACGTCTGCTATCTCGGTTACATTACTGCATGTGTATTGGCTAACGAGCTATCATAATGCAAGAATATGTTATATAGAGTGCACTTTCTTAATCGAAGTTGTTAATACAGGCGTTTTCAAAGGTCAATGCTTAGAGTCAAGTATTTATGCAAAGAATAAAACTGTTTCTTTTACTACCCGGAAAGAAATTAAGAGAAAAATTCGGTTTAAAATAAAAGTGTTACTGCTCTGGGTGGTTTATCAGCTTCTATACCTGAACATTGGTCACAAATCCTCACCAGGCCCTACACCGCCCAGAAAACCGGAAAACCCGGGGTCACCCCCAGCACCCCTACAACTTGAAGTCAGGGGCAAACCCAGCTGTGTCCACCCACCGCACAGATGGGCTCAAAACCAAGACCTGAGCCACATGGCAACAGCGAAGCAGTCGAAAGTCATACGGGGATCCCCGGTCGAAAGGATCACACCGCGCCCCTAAGGCCTGCCTTGGGTGGTCTGCGGGCCCTCTCAGGACCGGGACGCACAGGACCTGTGGTGGGCGGCTGAGGACCACTCCATTAGGCAGCCCAAAGGTCAAGGAATCTCCCGCGGTAGAGGTCTCTACGGTGCCCACGTGCAGTGCCCACGACCCCGTGGGGACCGGGTCTTTTAAGTCTCGGCAGCCGCGCCGGGTTGCTGGGGAAAGTTTGCCTCGGAGAAGTCAGGCGAGCGCGCTCACCTGCGCGCAATGGTTGGTAACACTTTCCTGAACCCACAGGCTTCCCCAAGCAAAGATCATTTTAAAATCCCCGGCCGTTGGGAGCTGAGGCCTTTCGCACAGCGGAGGCTCAGGCCCGGCCAGGGAGAAGAACCGCGTCATTGTTTGCTTTACTGGAAGTGGAGCGCGGTGTCGGTGAGCTGCAAGGGGAAATAGGAGAGGAAGGGGATCCCGAGCTGGTAAAAGCCTCCCTGGACGTGCGGGTCGAGCATCAGGGAAGCGTTGAAAGGCGGACGGAGGCTGGAGGAGGCGGCCAGGAGCGAGGCGCCCAGACGGCCGCCGGGCCCCGGCTTGGCGCCCCCCAGGAGCTCGTCCCCTGCAGCCGGCTTCTGGCCCTGCCTTCCCGCCAGAATGCTGTCTATGCTGAAGCTCTTGGACTTGTCGGAGCTCTTCGGAGAGCTGCGGGAGGCGGGGCGCACAGGGGACCCCGGGCCGTCCCCCGTGCGCGCTGGCTGGCCGATCGCCACGGCCGCTGCGCCCTGGACAGCGTCACCAGGGTCCTCGTCTGGGGACGCGGTCCCCGGCCAGTGGAGGGGCGCCGGCGGAGAGGGGCCATCCAGGTGAGGCAAGGGGCCGGCAGGCGCTCCCTCCAGGCGGGGAATCGCTGGGCCGGAGCTCCCTTCCCCGCTCCCAGTCTCCGGTTGCACCTCCGCGCCGCGCTCCTGAGTCTCGGCGCGGGACCTCTTGGCCTCCGGGGCCCCGGGGGCCGGCTTGGGCTTCCTCTTCCGGCGCCGGTAGTTGCCGTTCTCAAACATGTCCAGGCAGCGGGGGTCCAGCGTCCAGTAGCTGCCCTTGCCCGGCCGCCCTTTCTCGCGGGGCACCTTGACGAAGCAGTCGTTGAGCGAGAGGTTGTGGCGGATGCTGTTCTGCCAGCCCTGCCGGTTGTCGTGGTAGAATGGGAAGCGGTCCATGATGAACTGGTAGATGCCGTTGAGCGTGACCCTCTGCTCGGGCGCGTCTTGGATCGCCATCGCGATGAGCGCGATGTAGCTGTAGGGAGGCTTCTGCGGGGTCTCGGCCCGGCCCGAGGCAGCCAGAGCGGCCGCGGGGGCGAAGGCCAGAGGCAGCCCAGGTCTCTCCGGGCCGTACAGATAGAGCATGGGCGAGGCGGCCAGGGCAGGCAGCCGGGGATCGAAGAGGTGGCTCATGGCAAACGAGAGCCTGCGCTGCGCTCCCCGCGACGCAGGCGACCCGGGCGGCCTAGGTACAGCGCCCCGCGCCGCAAGGGCCCTCCTGGGGAGCCCGCCGTGCCTCTGCCTCTGGCTCCGCCGCTCTCCCCGGCCGCTCCGAGCTCTGTCCCTTCTTCATGGCTTTAAAAATGTTAAATAATTGTTGTAAGTTTGCTGTTATATGTTGACTTAGCGCTGGAAAATAAATTGTCTATGATAAACAGTCCTTGTGTTCTCAGCCCACCCACATTAATTAAAATTTCATTGCTGAAAAACTCCAAGCTTTTCCCTCCACGTGTCTTTTTGATACCAGCCAATCGGTTTTGGGGCTATTCCTTCATTTGTTTATAGAATTAGTCTGTTGATAAGTCCGCCCACCCAAGTTGAATCAAGCTGTGTTTATTTGGAAAAATTTCCGGGCACCCAATATATAAACGCACTGATCTGATGTTTGAAATATCACGTCCACCCCTTGACGCTGTAAGCACACACAGTCAGTGAGGCAGGATGTAGACCCGGGTGGCTGGAGCAGGGTCTGCTGAGCCAGGAAGGAGAGGTGGAGATGGGGGTGGGTATGCAGGGATGAGTTTTATGCTGGCCTGGGGGAGCCCCATAACCCCAGGGCCTCCCACAAAAGGCCTTTTCTTCTCCCAGGCTTAACTGGAGATGTGGAGATGCCACAGTCTAGGAAAATGCTTTCCGAGGTCCTAGGAACCTTTTAGACTGGGGCAGGAGGGTGTCTAAGAAGCCTGAGTGTTGGCTGAGAAGGGGATGCAGCCCTCCCTGGAAAAACAGGTGGCAGGGCCAGAAAGAGGCCGCACTGTCTAGGGACCTGCTCTACCACACCCTCCCTTCCAGGACTCCCTGAAAATCAAAGCGAAATAGACTTTGGGAGCCCAGCCTCTCTGCAACGGAAGGCCTAGGGCACTGGGGACCTGGGGGAGGGCACCTGGTCTACAGCTCCGTTGAGGAAGATTTCAAAATAAATCCATTTGGAGAATCGGAGGTAAAACTAAGGTCCTCCTGATGGGGCCAAAACTGCAAGGGAGGAACACCATAAAAGGAGGCCGTGGCAGCTGGCCCGGGAGGCCTGGTATTTGCGAATGTGGGTCTCCAGCTTTATATTCTGGGCTTTCCTGTTTATAACAAGGAGGGGGTTATAACAACTTTACAAGTGCATGCAGCTGGCCCGTGATTACATTAAGCATTTGGGAAGCCTGCTTGCTCTCCCCGCATCCACCCACCCTAGGGTGTATGCGGCCCCCCCACCCCCATCACATTTTACAATTTCCCACGTCACTGTTTGAATAAAAAATCCTGAATCACGCTGATTTCAAAGAAGGCTTCTCTTCCCCGCTCCACCCGTTAGGGTAGAAGTAGAGGGTACCTAGTGTGATTCATTCCTGTTTATGATCTCCCCCTGAATGTTAACACACACACACACACACACACACACACACACACACTCGGGGTAACTGGCGTCTCATTGAGTAAATCGCGTGAGCATGCCAAAGAGAGGAGGGAAGGGTGAAATGGCAGGTGGGTGTAGAAATGGCCTAGTGCCAGGGGGCCAGGAAGGAGGAGACGCACCAAGTGCACTCACAGGGGTGGGGGGAGTGTCTGTCGCTGCCACATCCGGCTGCGGACCTGGCTGGGGATGTGAGTGCCCAGGTAGCCTCTGAACACAGAAACGTGGCGGGCATCCCACTTCAAAATGAGAAAACCAGAAATAACCCTTGTGTTTAGGGGTTCCCAGCTACCCGACCCATGAAATAAGGAGACCGCAGAGAAACAGGTAAATTTAAAATACTAAAAAGGAAGTCGCAGTACGGGTGGAAAAACCGGTCTGGGTATCGGCATTGCCTGTGGGAGCGACAGGCCAGTCCCCTGGGCACCCTGGCCCTCTCCACGGCCCAGCTTCTCTAACGTGGGTCCGGCAGGCAGCCCGGCCCGGCCCGCCTAGATCCTGGAGGCGGACCTCTGCCAGGAGGGGCGGGGCGTTGCCCTTTCGTGACTACTCGCTGTCACCCGCGCACCCCTTTCAACCTCGCGGTGAAGAAACCTCAATGCCTGCGCCTTTGCAACCCGCGGGCCCCACAGTCTCTGGGGTCACCCAACCTCTTCGGGGCCGCGCGCCTCCAGCAAGCTCAAGTTTGGATCCAGTTCCGTTTCCAGCCTTGGCCTTCGCTCCAGCAAACCCAGACCAAGAGATAAACCCGTGTCACTATGCAACCCCTTCCCCACCTTCGTACCCCACAGCCCCTCCTGGAGGTCCCCCCGCGGCACCCGAAGTCCAGCACGCACATCCCTGCCTCTACCGAAACGCCCTCAGTCCCGGCGCGTCTTCTAAACTCTAAGGCAAATCGGAGCTTGAATTTGTACAATAATAAACCCTGCCCGATTTGGTAATGGGCGGGACGCGGGCGGAGACTCCTGCGGCTGGCGGGCGGGGCAAGGATAGTAAAGAAAAAAAAAGAGAGAGAGAAAGAGATTGAGAGAGAGAGAGAGAAAAAAAAACAAAAAACAAAAAACAACAAAAAAAACACAAATGCCCACTTCCTAGTCGTGGTTTGGAGACGCACACCCAGCCCCGCGCGTTTGCAGAAGTGTGCAAAGTCTCTGGGAGGTTTCAGCTGTAGAACTCCGGCATTGCGCCCCAGCCCGGCTCCGGGGCGGGTTTGAATCTCAGGCTCCTGGATGATTGATGAGTTTGTAACCTGAGCCTAGGAGGGGCCTGTGTTAGAAGGAACCCCGCGCTGGGGCAATTTCTGTATTTCCGGGGAGTGCACGCTCTAGCCCTCGGAGTCCGAGAGCGGATGCGCCCTCGTGCGGAAGCTCTGTTGGCTGAGGACGGAGCGAAGGCCCTGCGGAGGGCAGCGGAGCCTGGGAGACGGCCGGCCGGGCCTCTAGAACCAGTGTTCCAGAGAGCCAGATGGGGACACTGAACGTTCCCTGCAGATTCATAAGCCTCAGATCCAGGCAAGTTCGTCATCTGAGAAGTCACCTGGTGAGTGCTCACCTCCCAGCCTGCAAGAAAAGCCTGATATCTGGCCTGCCCGGACGCTCCGGAAGGACTGGAGTTTCCAACTCTGAGGCTCTAGCAGAAACGCCGTTCCGCGTGGGGTAGGGCAGACAGCCCCGCTCCCAGTCCTGGGACAAAGCACATGTATGCTCCTCAGGAAGGCAGTTGGGAGCCCAGGCACTGGTGATAAAACGGCCTCAGATAAAAAGGCTGAGGGGTGAGAGACAAGAGCTCTTCTCACTGTCCCCCAAGCCATCCACTCAACCTTCCCCACTGAAAGTGAAAAGTAGAAACCAGAGTTTTAACAGTAATCTGTGTCACCTTTCCAAATGTCTGCATCACTTTTCCAAGACAGTTAACATATACATATATAATGTGTGTGTGTTACATAAATATATATGATTCAACCGCATGTGTAGCATGTTTGAGAAGAGCCCGGGTGAAAAGATGAAGGACTTAGCCCGTCACCTTACTGACAACCTAAAAACATTGGAGACAAGGATGCTAATAATATTAATAACTAAAATGTATTGAGGCATTTCGTCCTCACAGAAGCCCTAAGAAATAGAAAGCTTTGTTGTTCTCATTCTGCAAACCAGGCAACTGAAGCCCTGTAAGTTAACCTGCCTCAGGTGTCCCATGAGGAAGTGCTCCAAAAGACAGAAAAACAATCATCTTATAATAGCACCAGCTGTGGACACTCAGGACCCAGTGGAAGTTCTCTTGCCAACCCTTACAACACCTGTGAAAGGCAAGGGTGGCAGATTCACCCATTTGACAGACGAAACTGAGACTCGGCACAGAACACCCCAAGGCCCTGAAAATAGGAAATGGAGGCACAGGGATCACAGACCATGTGATTATCCTCCAAAAGTGTGTGCTCTGGGGTCTGACATGCTCAGATATCCAGAAGGGCTCAGAGGCAGAGATTGTCTAGAGTGGACGGTGGGAGAAGGCCTCTCTAGAAAGGAGAAGGTGTACAGCACCCCTGGAGCTGGGAGATTTGGGACACTAGAAGCAGAAAATCCCAGAGTCCCTACTTACCTTCCACCGAAACCCAGAAGACCTCTTCCTCCGTCCCTCCCCTCCCACTTTGAGAAGAGTGGAAGATTTCCAGAGCTGGGGGAGCAGGGCCTAGGGCCTCCCTTCTCTTGGGGGGCAGTGAGCGGGTCATGAAGATAATGGTGATCTGAGTCAGCGAATGCAGGAGACCCAAAAGGCAGGGCGGGATTTCCCAAATGATCCACTTATTTATAGCACACCTTCTTCCCAGAAATGATGGAAAGGCTGTAAACGGAGGCAGTTGGCGCACATGCACTCAGTGTGTTTTTGAAAAGCCCAACCCTCTGCTTTCCCTGCAGAGCAGGAAGGTTGAAAAAGGAAGGAAAGCCTGGCAGAATTAAAGGTGAGTGGCATCATCCCAGACACAGTGGCTTTCCCTGCCGGGGCTATACAGCACGGTGTGACAAATGCATGTCATTCAGACCAAAGGTTCCTTTCTCTTTTTCTCTTCTCTGCTCCAGGTAAACCTTAATGGCTGGTCACGAGTGTTTACTATGAACAAAGCAGTGTGGAAGCAGCTTGCCAACCTGTGTGACGTTCATGAATCCTGGAGATAACCCTCTCAAGGCTTTTTTTTTTTTTTTTTTCAGCCGAGAGGCTGCCCCAGAGAGCTCAAGGTGATCTGTCTGATGTCACCTGAATCCTTTGTAAGGGCCTGAGGGGGTGCACGTGGATTCAGCCATAGAGAGAAGGACTCCACTGGGGAGGCCACCTACGAAAATAACACGACAGAGACCTAGGGCCAGAGGACCTAGGACAGAAGGGCCACCGGGCTGAGACTGGCAAAGCCTGGTGTCTCCATGACCTCGAAGCCTAGGTGGGCAACGACTGAGGTTCCAGAGCATGAAGCTGCATCTCAGGACACGAAGCAGGTAAAATCCTCCCAACTCCATCCCCTAAATGGGTCTGGGATGCCAGCAGCTTTACCAACCATCCCCTTTCCTTCTTCACACACCCACAACCCCACAAGGCTGTCACTCAATCCCAGCCCTCCACTTTTGTTCCACAGCAGGAAGGTTGAAAAGGGAAGAGAAAGCCTGGCACAAATTACAGTTGGGTGGTGTCTTCCTAGACCTAATGGCTGTCCCTGATGAATGGCTGCCAGCCGTCCAACCTCCCCTGAAACCGTCCACCCGCTTCCTTACATGCCTATGTCAAAAAGCAAACATTTCAAACACCTTGGCGAGCTGAGGCCACGCAAGAGGCAGGCAGTGAGCGCTTCTCAAAGTTTGGGAAAGCATTTCAAATATGTGATGGAAGAAGGCGCCCACTGGGAGGCGAGGGGCAGGCTCTTCGGAGGCTCTGACCCGGCCAGTCCCACTCACCTGCAACAAAGGCATCGGACCCCAGACTCCCAGGCAGCCTCAGCCTACTGGCACCTAAGGCATAAAACCTCAGGTCTCTACTTACCCACCTTCATCCCACTGAGAGAGTCAAACAGGGACCCAGGCAAGCACACATTCCCAAAGTGCCAGCCACAGGCTCAGAGGTCCGCACCTTCTCAAGGCATAGGACTCTGCCACCCTTCCATGGGTGTCTTTTCTTGGTATCTCTATCTACACCCAGCTCAAGTTTTCAGTTAAGAATAAGTTCCCATCAGCCAAACTTGCATCCAACACCCCTTCCCCCTTTTCTGGATGGGGGTGGGGAGGAGAAGTGAGGAGACCCTCACAAGCACACAGGGTTCATTTTCACCAGTGAGCTGGAAGCTCTGTTCACGAGTGTCTCCCTGCCCCAGCAGCAACCCCGAGGCAGTCACCAAGTAAAGGGGAGGAGATGGACTCCAAAAGATTTATGAGCCAAGCGCAGAAGTTCCCAGGACCCTGTGTTTTCTTCTGCCTCTGGCTTCTGATCTTCATGTCTTGGTGGCAGAAGGGTCAGCAGCAAAAGCAGCCCTGGCTATGCCCAGAAGGAGAGTGCAGTGCAGCCCTGGCCACTGGGTCATTTTACAGATAAAAAGGCCAGAGAGGGGAAGAGGTTTGTTCACACAGAGAGATGTGGTCTTCTCATACCTAGCCCAGTGCTCCAGCAATTCCTGGACAAAAGTCACAGCAAGATATGTATCTTCAGGGATAGGCCACCTGTTCCATGGCAGTGATGGCCTTTCAGCAACAGACCCAAGCCCAGCCTTCGAGAGGCCTGGGCATGGCTGGCAGGAGGCATGCACTCCCTCTTGCTGAAAGCTGTGAATGTGGGGTGGAGCCTCGGAGGCCACAGAAGAAGGCCCACTGGAGGAGGCTACTCTGGCTGCAGGCTCTCTGGAGCTGAGAATGTACAGGATGCTCAGAGGCCATGGGGTGTATCTGTGTCTCAGACAGATCTGAGTGGCCCATATCTGTCATAACTGGACTATGCTTAGAGTCAGAGGCCACCCAGCCAAAACCCACCAGGAACGCAGTGTGAATTCAATGGGAAGGTCTCTGCCATGGTGTTCAGGCACTTTCATTTCATTTGCCATTGGCTCTGGGATATCTTCTTACTGGATTAGGAAGGCAAAGGGTTATCGGACAGGCTTCATGCAAACTGCATTTGTGTGGTCCTCAGAGTCGCCCCAAGCCCAGAGTCTCTGCAGCCTATGGCAGACAGTATGACCCTTCCATCCCTAACCTCCTTTCCCCTTTCCTTGAAAGGCCCAGAACCTCCCAAGGACCAAAAGGCCATAGGAAAAGGTGGTGGACGAGGGGATCAAAAACAGTCAATGCCCTAGGCACGTGCTTTTTGTACAGTGGGCAGCAGACAAGCAGGGTGGCTGCCAAGATGCGCAACGGTTGGTGAGAGCGTTGGCTGCCCACAGCATGGGCTGTAGAATCTTCCCGCTCCACCGGGAGAGCAACAGACGTCCCAGAGGTCGCTAAGCCCCCAGGCCTGAGGTCCACACAGGCACTGCAGGAGGCCTGGACTGCAGGAGAGCGGAGAGCAGGGCTGCACAGAGCTCTGAGCCAGTTCACAGCATGAGGGGCCGCGCGCCTTCTAGCACTTACCGCACCTATCCCGTCCACTTGGACGGAGGAAGCCTTGAGTGAGAGGGTCCTCAGATGAGTCCCAAAATGCCCAGGCTGATACACATTTAGGGCCTGGTTCTCCACTCTGCTGCCTCCGAAGACCTGAATAAAGCCGCAAATACAACCTGCAGTTGCCTGCGTTCCTGGGGAATGGAAATACCCCCTCCGGATAATCTCCACAAGGGCTTCTCACTTGGGTTTCCAGCCCCCACACAGCAGGACTTCTTTAAAAAGGCTTCCTAAAGGTGTGAAAGACCAGCATGGTTTCAACTGCAGGGCTGGGGGCTCTCAGCCACACCGTCGCACTCGTTTATTTTCCGTGTGTCTCTCAGGCCTTGCCATTAACAGGACACCAGTAGTTTCAAATCTGACGATGAGGGCAAGCTTTCAGAAAGACTTCTTTAAAACATCGAGGGGAGGAAAAAAGCCAGCTCGCTTAGGGTCTGGAATCCTCTCCTCTTCTCCTGGGGCAAATAGCATGAAGGCAGCAGAAGTAAAATGAAACCATCTCGGCAGACGCGGGCAAGGAGCTGGGACCACCTTATTCTGCAGCTTGGGGAGGGTCTCTCCCCAGCCCTACCTCCTTAACTTCCTCCTCATGTTCACTCAACCAAAGCCCGCCTGGCCTGGGGCCTGATGAAAGTCTAGCACCCGGGCACCCGCACATTATGAAAAGGAAAGAAACAGCCTCTAAGTCTTAACTGTGTGCCACCTCCGGGGCCACAGATCGAAAGAGTCTGTGTTGCACATATGGGAAAAGTATCATAGTTTAAGCTTCCCCTAATTCTCTTTCAACACAGCGTGGAGATAAAGTGCCTTGTTTAAAACAACAAGAACAATGCCCAGGTTACGTTCAGCCCCACAGCATCAAGCAAAATCACCTTTAGCGAAATCATCAGCTCTGGAAACATTAAGCTCGCAAAGAACTTCACCATTGGCAAGGCACAGCTCACCTGCTGGGGTGGGAATTGATGAAGCTTTGGTCCCAAAATTCACACATAGAGACCAGCAGGGGAATTGTGGGTTTCAGCCATTGAAATAGATAATAAAGCCATTTCCCCAGCTACATTTCATAAAAACTGTGCTGCTATTAAAAACATGAAAGACGAGATATTAACGTTGAAAAGAAAAATAATCTCTATTATTTCACATATTGACAAACCTGATGCATTTAGAACGCTAAAAGCATCATAAATTATTTTTGAAGGGTAATGAGGTTTTAAAATTTTTCACTGCGATGACGGCATAGATTTAGATATGACACTGAGAAGTAAAGAAGTCTGAAATTCCCCTCTGATCTGGCTGCTAAGGGCGGGTGGACATTAAACGCCAGAAAATCTGTCCCCTTCAGACCTTCATTGGCACAGTTGAAACTCTCAGGAAAACCATTAGAGCAGGCTTAGAAGCTCGAATTTTAGAAAATCGGGGGAAAGCACGACTTAGCCTGGGTTGCAGTTAGCAAACGGGAAATGTTTACTCTTCCCTTCCTTCACCTACTAAATTGGGGACGGCTGGACACTGAGATGCAGTGGCACTGTTTGTTTGACATCTGGTATGTTTTTCCTGCGTTTAACAAAATGCGTTACAGCAAGCTCGTGGTCCGGTCCTTCAGGCAGCCCTCTCCAACTGGGCAGTCTATCCAAAAGAAAAAATCCTAGACTGGGATTTAAAAATAAATAAAAAGCCTTTTCTGTCACTAAACAAGACAGCAGGCATGTACTCCTATTCTCTGATCGTATTTATGTGTCTACATGTATACCCACCTGTGTAACAAAAATAATCAAAACAGGTGGGTTTGCAAACACACCTCATTTTTAAAAAATGCGAGAACACAAACACTGTCCAAACTGTGGGCAGAAAAACAACATGGGTTTATTTTAAGGTAAGTACAACAATTAAGACCACATAAAACAAACATAGATGAAGTTAGATTTTTTAAGTTTTTTTTTTCTTTTAGGAATACTCAGGGTGGAACCTACTATACAAAACCATCACACTTTGTAAATAAAAAGTATCAGATACTTGACTTCTTTATCCACCAACAAAAAAATAAATAAATTATTTTCTTGTTTTGTAAAAGACCTACAAGGGGAAAAAGAATTATATCTCATAATTGTACAGGAAGCAAAACCCACATCGGTTTCTTGAATTCAATTTGGCAGTTAGAAATGGTTGGGCAAGATGAAAAAATTATCCAGTGAACTCAACTTTAAATATTATATTAATGGCTCTGAACAACAACAACAACAAAATAGCCTGATTACAAATCCACACATTTGTACAGCACGGTTGGAGAAATTTAAAATTACAGACAGCACATACATTATCTGTAGAGACCCCCCCAAACACCCAGGGGCACCTCTACGGAAAGTCAGTAGGGGGTCGCTATGGGATTTGGTCCATAACTTAACTTTGGAAAGCTCAAGTTGAGCACAGCACAGCCGTCCTGGTAGGGGCGGGGGATTTTAAGACCAATACTCATTTTGTTGGGCTAAGTCCCTTTAAAGGGAGTTGCCTGGGATCCCAGAAAGAGGGCGGCGAATTAAAGTTACCTGCGCGCGCTTCACAGACGGCTGGGGGCTGGCGTGCCCGCTTTCTGCTCCCGGGTGTGAAAAAAGGTTGGTGGACACGTTTTGTTTCTTTTTTTGCATCTCTGCAGCCTTAACTGTCTGGTTGGGTCGGGGCTGGGAAACGAAGCCGGAGCGGGCCGGGGAGGTCAGTATTTCGTGCAGTCGTAGGAGTAGGGGGCTGCGTGGCGGTAGAGGGACGGCGTGGATCTGTAGGGCAGCTGACAGCTGGCATTGCCGCTCACCTGGGACTCCGCAAGGCTAGAGTTCTCAATCCCCAGCCGGTGGGAGTTGAACATCTCCCGCACGTTGGGGAAAGTTTGCTGCTGGGCCGCGAACGTGTGGCCGGGGAGGTGGTTCAGGTCCCCGCTGTGGTTGAGATACCAGGAGGCCGCCTGGGCTGCGGCGGCCCCGGGCTGCGGCGTCGGCTGGGGCTGGGGAGCCGGCGGGGGCGGCGGTGCCTGCGGGTGGTGGTGACCGTGGTGCTGGTGGTGGTGGCCCGTGGCGGCGAGCGCGCCCTCCTGGCCGGCAGCGAGGTTGAGGGCGCTCAGGGGCGACGCGGGGCCGCTCGGGTGGTCCGAGAGGGCCTCGTCCAGGGCGGGCGGGACGCACATGTGCGCCGGCCGCTCGGCCCCGGTGTACAGGCTCATGGCCCGCATGCTGCACTGGTAGCCCCCGGCAGCCCCGGCCTCCAGGCCCTGCGCGCACGGCTGGCCGTAGGCGGAGGGCGGCGCGGCGGCGTAGGGCAGCGCCAGTGGCGGCACCACCAGGCCCGCGCGTCCGGCCCCCGGGCTCAGCTCTCCGCCCGGCGGCGACGTTCGCAGGGTCATGATGTTCTCCACGCTGAAGCCGGGCAGCCCGTTGGGCGCCGCGGTGTGGTGCTCGGGCAGCGAGCCGTCGGGGGAGCCCGCGGGCGTGGAGGCCGCGCTGCGAGGGCTGCCCTGCAGCGCGCTCTCTGGGCTCAGCGTCTCCACCTTGGTGATGACCGGCAGCGCCGGGGACGCCGCCTCGCTCTTGATCACCACCTTCTTCTCGGCCTCCTTGGAGGGGTCCGCGAGGTGGGGGGCGGCCGGGGCGCCCTTGGACGCGGCCGGGGGCGGCTCCTTGAGGTGGGCCCGCTCCTCCTTCTCCTTGGACACGTCCTTCTTTTTGAAGCGCCGCCGGCGCCGCAGGAAGCTTCCGTTCTCAAACATGTTATAGGAGTCCGGGTCCAGCGTCCAGTAGCTGCCCTTGCCGGGCTTCTTGTCGTCGCGGGGCACCTTGACGAAGCACTCGTTTAGGGAGAGGTTGTGGCGGATGCTGTTCTGCCAGCCCTGCTTGTTCTCCCGGTAGAAGGGGAAGCGGTCCATGATGAACTGGTAGATGCCATTCAGCGTGATCTTCTTCTCGGGCGCGTTCTGGATGGCCATGGTGATGAGCGCGATGTAGCTGTAGGGCGGCTTCACCAGGTCCTTGGGCGCCGCGGGCTGGTGGTGGTGGTAGGGCGCGTAGGAGCGGCCCATCCCCGCGCCGTACTGCTCCGGATGGCCCGAGTAGACGCCCATGGGGCTGGCCATGCCGCCGTAGCTGCCCGCAGCCCGGTAGTAATTCTGCTCGCTCAGGTAGGGCACAACTCCCAGGGCGTTGGGGTCGGACACGGAGTAGCGCGCCTGCATGCTGAGTCCGAGACGGCTCGCCGGCGCCCGCGCGCGCGGACTGCGGCCTGGGGAGCGAGGGGGGCCCCGAGAGCGAGAGAGCGCGAGAGAGCCAGAGAGGGAGAGGAGGGGGGCGGGAGGGGCAGCCCTGGGCTCCTGGCAGCCTCCGGGGCAAGGGGGGCGCAGGCGGTGGGGCTCAGGCCGAGCAGGGGCGCGCGCTTTCAGCGGACCGGTCGGATCGGCATCCTGGAGGGCGCGCCCTGGGCGAGCGCAGCGCCGGCCCCGCTCCTCGCTCGCTCCAGGACCCGGCGGCGGCAGCGCGATCAGGCGGGTGGCCGCGACCCGGCGGAGACGCAGCGGCCGGGGGACCCAGGTGGACCCTCGGCCCGCGTGAGGAAGGGGGCAGGAGGCTCTCCAAGCCCGCAGCAGATCGGCAGCCCCGAGAGTCAGCGCGCCGGGGTTCGAGCGGCTGCCCAGCCGAGCCCGGAAAAAGAGGCCAAGTCCCTTTTAGGGATTGGGAAAAGTTTCAAAAGTCTTCTTGCTGAGAGCGAGTTTTTACTTTCCTAGGGCCACGCCCCCTCCCGGAACTTTCGGCCAATCACCCGGCAGCTGAGGGGAGTCGGCACCAATCAGGGCGAGGAGAGCAGGAATCCTTCGGCTCTAAGACCCGGCGCCTCTGCTGCGACTCCGCCTTCCCTTGAAAAGATTTTTTTAAAAGAGTTATATCTTATTAAAATTTATTTTATGATTACATTTTGGTGAATGGGCCCACATGCCCAGAACAAAAAATAGAGCCACTTTCCTCTGTAAGAAAAAAAAATCAGTTTGAAATACAAAATAGAATGAATTAATGGAGTAAAATATCTCCCCTAAGACCTTGTAAGTAGCAATGATCCTGGGACATTTTTCTTATTAATGAGCGATGAAGCGAATAATTACATTTCCTAATTATGGGGGCCAAGGTGTAATGGATTCAAAGCAAACGCGCTGGATTGGAATGGAAGGCCTCCCCTAGATGTTATCCTTATTTAAGCCAATAATTAATCATCAACAGGGAGTTTCCAGTCTTGGGGTCGCCAAGGAGAACCTATCAAGGTTGTAGAGGCAAACCCTAGAAACCGAGTTTCCCTCGCCCCCAGCCGAGGAGCCAGGCCGCGCTGTTGATGGAGGGGAAGGTAGCAGCGTCCTGACAATTTAATCCCCCGAATTCGCCGTGAAGTCGATAAATCATCAGCGTCACTGCGAGCAGTTTTGTGGGGTTTGGGGAAAGGTATGAAGTGATTCTGCTATTTCCCCCTTTTGTCTCCCGCGTGGACACTCGCAGCCCACCGACTCAGCTTCGAAGCTCCTCTCCCTTTTCCCAGATAGAAATTCCCTCTGACAAGCTGACCCCGCGCTCCCAGAAGACCGGGACAATGCCGCGACCCGCCAGGGCCAGGCAGAGCCGAGTTTCTGGGCCCTGCGAGTAGAAACCCGAGCCTATTTTCCGCGGGGGCTTCGCTGGAAGATGCGCGCAATGAGCGGCGCGCGCCGCGGGCATCAAGCGTGGAAGCTTCCCCTGGCCCAGCCGGCGCCGGCGGCTAACACCGACCCTAGGGCGCTGTCCCTGCCTCCTGCTGCTCGCAAAGTCCCCTTGGGAGTCTCCAAGTTGATTTTCTATATTTTAGCCTTTTTTGTTTTGTTGAGTTTGGGTAGGGTGAGTTGGGGAGCGGGCTCCTAGGGGAGACTGGACGAGGGTTGATCGTAAACAGTTCAAGACCCCTTGGAGCTGATATTCGGGAGGCGGACCTGGAGCGACTTGGATCTCCTTCAAAGACTTCTTCTTCCCTCTAGGAATCCCGGACAGTTTGTTTATTTGTGGACTGATTATTTATTTCTTTCACACCTCAATAATCAGATCCCCTTTCCCCACTTCCCCTGAAAGAGTGAGACACCCCCTAAAAAAGGCTAAACACGGGGCAAAATTGTGGAAGTTGCTCCTCTGGTTGGGTAGGGAAGAGGGCTTCAGGGAGAACATGTGTATTTCAGGATTCCTTGTCCTTCCTGCCTGTTCATCGGCTGGTATTAGATTCTCAGCAGAAGGATGTTAAGAGAACCCACCAGGCCTCCTCGCTTTAGGGAGGTGACTAGAAGGCAATCGGGGCATGCTACTCATTTCCAATCAAAGAACAGAACACGAAAATCTACGTGCATAATCTTTGTTTCCTGATCTATTCAATGTCAAAGGGAAACTACAAATCAGATTTCTTTACCTTGAATATTTCACTTCTAAAAGACTGTTTTTATGAGTATTCTGGGGTCTTTTTCTAACCTGATCCTTTTTTTCTTTCTTTCTTTGAAACAAAGTAAAATAAAGCTGCCCAGTTCTCAGCTCACAGGCAAATGATTTGAGCTTTCTGCCCTAACCCTAAACTGCTACCATGACTTTATTATTTTTTTAATGCTTCTGGTATTTCCACATCCAGCTTTTTTTTTGTTGTTGTTTTTCAAAAGGACTCTAGCAAAAAGTGCCCTTTTCCTGCAACGCATGACAGGCACACTGAGTTCGTGTCACGATTTTACTGGAAATGCAAACTATTGATCAAGAAACACTCCTCAGCCTGTGGACTTCTTGAAGGAATATTATTTATTCTGCTTTTTACTCTGCGCTTACGAGGTGTGTGTGTGTGTGTGTGTGTGTGTGTGTGTGTGTGTGTGTGTGTGTGTGATAGAGAGAGAGAGTGAGAGAGAGAGAGAGAGAGAGAGAGAGAGAGAGAGAGAGAGAGAGAGAGAGGGAGAGGGAGGGAGAGAAACAGCTTTATCCTAGCAAAACCTAAAATAGCTAAGGACTATGAAAAAATAAATTCCAAAATGGCAGTGGCTGCCTGCCTTTGTATTTACAAGGGTGTCCAGGTTTAAACCAATGTCATCTGGGGGGCGGATGGAGTCGCTTAATATATTAACCATCCTCCCCTGCCCCGAAGAAATGAAAAGGGGAGAGGAAAGAAATTCGTATAATCAAGACAGAAAAGGTGAGAGAGACATTTCCCTTTGCCCCTGGAATTAGGTTTCTTCTCTGCTCAGTGGGACTCCGGGGGAGATGTTTGTTCAGGTTATTACAACAACGCCTTCCACACACCTGGACTTTGCAAAAACCGTATTTCCGAGCTTTTCTTTAACCCGCCAGGGTATTGGGGATGGGGGGCTGCTACTTTCTGGCCGATTTTCCCCCTTCTTGACCTTGTAAGTCAGCGAGCCGAAAGCGGAATCGGGTCCCAGAGGGCCCCGCGTGTTCCTGGAATAATAAGCGACGGTGAAGCCGAAAGGTATTGAAGCCGCCCTCCACCCGCACCGCGCTGCGCTCCTCCCGGCCGGAGGCTGCTGCACCTGGAGCGGCTGGGCGGACTCCGTGGGTGTTGGCGCCGTCTTGTGGCCAACCGAGGAACTGCTACAAAAAAAGGAAAAAGACCGCCCGGCCCTCTCTGCTTATCATGAAGGTGCTGACACCTTGTGGATACGCCTGGGCATTGCACGGGCAGGAATAGCGCCTTCAAAAAGCTGTAAAAGCAGGGAAAGTAGATAAACTGCGCCGCGTCGATTAAAAAGGACACGTCCCCGGGCCGGGCGCGGTGGCTCACACCTATAATCCCAGCACTTTGGGAGGCCGAGGCGGGCGGATCACAAGGTCAAGAGATCGAGACCATCCTGGTCTACATGGTGAACCCCGTCTCTACTAAAAATACAAAAATTAGCTGGGCGTGCTGGCGGGTGCCCGTAGTCCCAGCTACTCGGGAGGCTGAGGCAGGAGAATTGCTTGAACCCGGGAGGCAGAGGTTGCAGTGAGCCGAGATCGCGCCATTGCACTCCAGCCTGGGTAACAAGAGCAAAACTCCGTCTCAAAAACAAACAAACAACAAAAACAAAAAAACAAACAAACAAAAAAACCCGACACATCCCATAGCTTTGCAATGTGTCAAGAACATGACCTGCTGGGAGACAAAAATGTCTTTGAAACTCCTCGGGGAGCAAGACATTTTCTCTAGGGAAACTTGCTGAGGTTTTCAGCAAATAAAGTCTATGCTGCTTAGATAGCTAGAAGTCTCGAGTCTTTCTTTTCCCCCAGAGTTGTTGAACAATTACCTCGTCCATGTTTTCCTGCTGCAGCTGTCTTTCTGCCCGAGGTGTGGCGTGAGCTTCAGGGAATTCATCAGAAAGCTGTTTGTGCTGGGCGTGTGTTTAGAGGGTTGGCCTGAACCCGAGGAAGACTTTGAAGCTGGGCTGTAGCCACTTCTGCTTTTGAGGCACAACAGAGAATCCAAAGAAGGGACAAGTGAAAGGAGTTTTGTTTCTTCTCTCACTATTTCCCATTCATTCATTTCAATATCCTTCCAGCATTTCTTTTCTGGGGTCACGAGGTGCCGTGGTTTTAGGGAAGGGGATGGCGTAGCAGAGGAGTTCCAGGCTTCCAGAAACTGCCTGGGAACTGAAGAGTTCTTGGGTTGCACAAAGTCAGTGCCATCTCCTAAAAATCCATTGCAATCCGGCTTCTGGAAATTATCTTTTGTGGGACCAAAAAAAAAGTGTCTTTTCTAAAACTTAGTTTAAACTCATTTTACTGTGCCAGTTTTCTGGGAATTCAAAGCAGTGCAGCACCATCAACAAATGGCAGGGTCGGGAAGGACAACAAAAGGGGGTGGGTAGTGGCCACGCGTGGCGGCTCACACCTGTAATCCCAGCACTTTGGGAGGCCGAGGTGGGTGGATCACGAACTCAGGAGTTCAAGACCAGCCTGACCAATATGGTGAAACCCCATCTCTACTAAAACTACAAAAATTAGCTGAGTGTGATGGTGTGTGCCTGTAGTCCCAACTGCTTGGGAGGCTGAGGCAGGAGAATCTCTTGAGCCTGGGAGTCAGAGGTTGCAGTGAGCCGAGATTGTGCCACTGCCCTCCAGCCTAGACAGCAGAGCAAGACTCCATTAAAAACAAAAAGAGAGGGGGGATGGTAGTGAGGGCTGCTGTCAGTTAAAAGGACTAAAGACATTCAGCAACTGAACGCAATACTCAATCCTAGGTGGAAGAAAATTTTGAACACCAGTCAAGGACAGGTTTGAGAATACATGGTGAAATTTGCATCTGGGGTGTGTATGAGATAATAATCTTGTATTAAGGGTAAGATACTTGAGTGTGATAATCATACATGGTCAGGTAAGGGCATGTCCTTGCTTTTAGAAGGTATGTGTTCCAAATATTTGGGGCTGATATTCCTCTCTACAACCTTTAAAAAATTCAACCTTCTGGGCATGCTGGCTCATGCCTGTAATCCCAGCACTTTGGGAGGCCGAGGTGGGAGGAGCACTTGAGCTCAGGGGTTCGAGATCAGCCTGGGCAACATGGTGAGACCCTGTTTCTACAAATAATAATAATTTAAAAAATAGCTGAGTGTGGTGGGGAGCACCCGTAGTGCCAGCTAAGTGGGAGGCTGAGGCAGAGAATTACTTGAGTCCAGGAGGTTGAGGCTGCAGTGAGCCATGATCGCACCACTGCATTCATGCCTGGGTGACAGAACAAGACCCTGTCTCAAAAAGAAGAGGAGGGGGAGGAGGAAGAAGAAGAAGAAGGAAAAGGAGGAGGAAAAAGGAGGAGGAGGAGGAGGAAGAAGGAGGAGGAGGAGGAGGAGGAGGAGGAGGAGAAGTAGATTCAACCAAGGTGGGGTCAGATGGGAGGAGAGCAGAAGGCCACGCAAAGGTAGTAAGATGAGAACAGTTGTTGAACCCATGGTGCCTGGGTGTTTATTGTATTGTTCTTGCAGTTCTGCAAATTTAAACTTTTTCAAAATAAAAAGATGGGAGTAAAACACCTTTCTTACTGTGAAAATTTGAAAGGACATGTGACAGAAAGGGAAGGTCTTTCCATGCAAGGAATTTGCAGAATGTTTAGTGAGGGCCTAACTTGTCCAGCATCTGCTTTTCTCCTTTTCTGGAAGTTTATGGAAAACTACCATCAACAGCTATGGAGTTTATCACAATAATTCGTGGTTACATTTTTTTTTTTTAAGTACATTCTGCGAGGAGCTTATCTGTTTCAGAATTCAGGCATTGCCACAATTCACCAAAGACGCCAGGCGTTCAGTAATACAGACGTTGTGGGGTTTTGTTGTTGTTGTTGAGACACAGCCTCACTGTGTTGCCCAGGCTGGAGTGCAATGGCTCATGGCTCATGGCTCACAGTAGCCTAGAACTCTTAGCCTCAAGTAATCGTAATATTAAAGATGCATATATGTTTCTTGTTACATAAAGTTAGTCTCAGTGACTTCATCCTGAGCCAACCCCAGCTTAGCAGTGGGCTCTGCTCATCAAAGCCACTCAGGAGTCTGAGTTTTCAAAGACCACCTCTCTTCATATCTGTTCCTGTCACCTTGGCAGGGGAGAGAGGAGATCTGGTCCTGGGAATTAAATCTCCCACCCTGGAAGTGACATGTGTTACCTCTATTCACAGCTCATAGGCCAGAGCTGTTCATACGTCCCCAACACGCCCAGGGGACAGGAAGATCCATCTCTCTTGGGCCCCGGCATCTGCTCAGCAGCCTCATATCCTGTCCTTCCAGGCGGGTAACAGCTGTCCTCTGTTCTCTGCAGCCCCAGCGCACTGCCCAGTACCTCACCACAAGATGTGTGCACAAGAAGGGCTTACTGAGTGAGTGTATGACTGTTTCCAAGATTGCTCTCCCTAATAGAGAAGGGGGAAAGTGATGTGTACACACCGTGTGCCAGGCACGGTGCTAAGCGTTTTGGCCACGACCTCTCACTTACTCCTCTTTTAGGGTAGATACTATTAATACCATCATTTTGCAGATGAGGGAGCTGAGATCTTAAATAACTAAACCAAGTCTTGCAGCTGCCAAGTGATGAAATTGGGAACTCTTAACCCACACCTTTGCTGCCTTTTTGAGATTAAGAGTTAGAAACTCGGAAATTACAGGAGATTTTAAAAGTTAAAAGAAAATCTTCTACATGAATAAACACAATCTATACGGAAACTATAACTACATAGACAGAGTCAATGGTGTATGCCTGAGGTCATGACTTCTGAGCCCACACAACTTAATGTGGATGGGTTTTAGTTTTCTGTATCACTAACTTGAACCCCTGTGGTTGACCCTGCGGGGTGTGGACTCACGGAGAAAGCCTGCAGAAAGCAGGTGCCCTGAGGAGGTCAGACAGGACTTTGGTGTTTGGGCAAGGACAGGGTGAGAAAGCGGCGAGGGGACAATTTGATTTTCACCAGATTTGCAGCCTGTAGGATGGGCGTCTGAGCCCCAGGGAATAAGCCAGGCTCAAAGGCCACAGTCCGGAGGCAGCTTCCGCCAGTGCCTCCAGTAACCCCTGGGACCAGGGCTGGGGCCCACAGTGGCATCACTGAGACCCCAGCGGGACCTTGAAAGGACTGAATAAAGCCAAGAGTGTAGAGCGCTCCCCCGGGGGAATCCGACCACCACTTCTGTCCACCTTTAGGAGCCGGTGAAAGCCAAGACCCTCCGTCACCCTGGCCCCCACTTTTGCCTGTGTGTATCTGCACAGGGGACTTCCATGGCCAGCCCAGCCTGGACCCACCGCAGGGCCCTTGCACCTGCTGTCCTGGGCCTGATCCCTCATCTCAGTTCTTTACTCCCATGCCACACCTCTGAGGCCTCCCCCAGCCACCTGCTCACTTCCCTCCCACTGCCTCCCAGCTTCTCCTCACTCCTGTTCTCAGGGGCACAGGCCACCCTGCCTGGTGTGGCCTCATTTGTTCTTCTGTCTGTTGTTCCCGTCACCCACCCCCCTCCATACCAAGGAGGTAGGCAGGGACCTGGCCTGCCCTGCGCATGGCTCTGCTTGGCCATGCTCTTAATGATACATTGCTCCATGCTCTTAATGATACATTGAACAAAGGGGCTTCAGAGATACAGCCCCCAAATTCACTGCCTCCCTAACCGTAACACACAGGCCTCGTCTCCCATTTGTGATTCAACCCCAGGATTTGCTTCAAACATTGACTGGCACTTATTTTAGGCAGACACCGCATAAGAAATGGGCACTCATTGTCAAGCGCTCTCTGGTTCCCATGCTGCGGCAGACACACAGGCGATGACAGGCTGAGACTTTCTTTCAGGCCACTGCCTATAAAGAGCTCTCACTGTGTCCCAGGTGCTGTACTCAAGGATGTGCAAACATTCAGCACTTCACCCTCCCAGCACAGAGAGGCAGATGCCAGCGGTGCTTCTATTCCCACTCTGCAACTGAAAAGCAGGACACAGAGATGTTCAGCGACTCCCCCAGCCTCACACAGCTCGAGAGCTGCAGGCCCAGGATTTGAACCAGCCAGGCGGCAGGCTCAAGCTCCTACCTTGGTGCTGTCCCTGCCACAGGGCAGTGTAGGGAGGGAGGGAGGGGCCAGGCTGAGCAGGCCCAGAAGAATCAGAAAGGGAAGGAAGAGGCTGCATGAGTTTCTTGGAGAAGGTGGCAACAGACCGGGGGCCTGGAAAGCTGGGAGAGGAGCAAGTTTATGCTGCACTGTCCTTTCTCCTTGGTCTTTTCGGGTTGCCAGCTTGAGCAAATGAAAATAATGATGCCCACAGACTGCACGGGACATGCTTATACTAAAAATGAAAAAAAAAAAAAAAGGCTTATCTGAAGTTCAACCGGGAAACCTGTATTTAATCTGTCAACCCCTAATTTGAGGGAAAACATTTCTTGAAATACCTTTTCAGTTATTAACTTCCTAAACAATCTTACATTTTGTTAAGTTGGTTGGTGCAAAAGTAATTGAGGTTTTTGCCATTACTTTGAATGTAGATTAAAAGTACAATTAAAGCTACTGGATATAGCTTTGAGGAACTATGATTTTTAAAGTTCACCATAAAAGGGAACACAGAAGGAGAATGCCCTGACTTCTCTCTGTCTTCTGCAGTGTCGGATATAGGAGATGGCACGGAGTTGCTCACAGTTTGAAATCTGGAAAAAGCTGTACTGATGGTTACAAAGCAAGAGCATCACATGTTAATTACACGACTAAAAATCCCTTCTTACAGAAGACGTTAAAGTGAAAAGAATGCTTTCTAGTCACACTTTCCCCACTCAGAGACCATTAACTCAACTTTAACAATTTCTTCTGGCAGTTACAATGAAGGAAGGAAGGAAGGAAGGAAGGAAGGAAGGAAGGAAGGGAGGGAAGGAAGAAAGGAGGAAAAGAAAGAAAGAAAGAAAGAAAGGAAGAAGAGAGAGAGAAAGATGAAGAAAATACAAGAAAAAGAAAAGTCAAAAAACAAACAAACAAACAAACAGAGAAGAGTGGACCTGAGGCCGGGCACAGTGGCTCACGCCTGTAGTTCCAGCACTTTGCAAGGCTAAGGGGTGGATCACCTGAGGTCAGGAGTTTGAGGCCAGCCTGGCCAGCATGGTGAAAACTGTCTCTACCAAAAATACAAAAAAAAAAAAAAAAAAAAAAAAAAAAAATTAGCCAGATATGGGGGGGGGTGCTTGTAATCCCAACTACTCAGGAGGCTGAGGCAGAATCACTTGAGCCCAGGAGGCAGAGATTGCAGTGAGCTGAGATTGCATCACTGCACTCCAGCGTGGATGACAGAGCAAGACTCCGTCTTAAAGAAAAGAAAAGAAAAGAGTAGGGTTTTGCTGCTCCTTCTCTTTAGCACTTAAAATTGGGTCCCACTGGCTTCCTGCTCTGTATTTAAAGAAGGCAATGAGTTAACTTCAGAAGAAACTGGTTGGTTCCCAGGTGCCAAGGGCATGTTTTCAAACATGACCCAGATCGTCCCTGTTATATTGCATAATCGTCACATACTATGTACAGGATATTTTACAGTCACATTTGGGTTCATCTGAGGATGTGGAAGCACTGTCCCAGCATTACTCAATCCTCCCTCCACCCTCCAGCTTCCAGCAGGGTTTTTTTTCTTGAGTTCTGCTGCAGGTTTCTTTCCTCATGCCTTGAAGTCATTCATCTCTGTTTTCGTGGCTCCCTGTGTTACCTTTCACCGCGCTTGCTGGTTTCCAACTTTGTCGGATAAAAAAATGCATACACCTGCTGTAACTATTCCTGGTCAAGTTCACGGAGGATTTCAAAGCTTATCACAGGCATCTGATGAATCCTCACCGCTCTTTTAAAACCTGGCTGGAAAGAATAGCATGAAAATGGTGAGTTTGCCTAGGTGTGAAGAGTGTGAGTGTGAATCTCCAAGCTGTGTGACTTTGGGTAAGTAACAGCACCTCTCTGAGCTTCAGTTCCCTTTTCTGTAAAACATGAGGGAGTGAAGTTTGCTGAAGCCCCACTTTTATTTTTCATAGTCTATATATATATACACATACATATTTGGTACTCTTAGATGCACAGGAAAACTGAGGGGAAGGTGCAGAGAGTTCTCCTCTGCCCCCAGCCCCGCACGTACCCAGCTCCTCCATCAATACCCCCAGGACGCATTTACTTCAGTCCCTGACCCACACAGACGCACCGTGGTCACCTGAGTCCATGGTTCACATGAGTGCTCACACTGGAGCCGTGGGATTTTTGACCTGTGGAAACTGGGTTGGGAAAAGCGTGATGGAAACCAGGAAGGAGAAGAGGAGAACTGAATTTGGAGCTGGCTCGGGCAGTACAGCTGAGGCACAGTGGGTGTGGAAGGGCACTTGGTGAGGCCTCGGCTGCCCAGCTAAGAAGCGTGTGCTCTCCCTGGGGGAGGCCCTAGGAAGCCACCAGGTCGCCACTGGAAAACATACAAGGATCCAGGCAGATGGAGAGCCGGCAAGAGGAAAGACAGGGGTGGCAGCTGCAGGAACTGGGAGAGCCCGAGGCAGGAGGTAGTTGTATTCCCAGGCTGGGCGACACATTCTTGACCGGGGCGGTGGCAGTGAGAACAAGGTTTGACTATGACTCTTCAGGCAACCCCATCTTGCCAGGCACTGTCTCCCAGGCTGTACCAGGTGCTGACAAATGTGCCTCACCTGATCGCAGGAAGGGGCATCGGCAGGGCTGAGCAGCCAAGCCCATTGACAGGGATGCCACAGGGTGGCAGGGTTATTCTAGCTCCCCAGGAGCTGGACTTCACTGTCAATAGAATCACCCATGGTTTTTTTTTCTTTTTCTTTTCTCGTTAGCAGTGTAGGAGTTGTGTGCGCATGAAATATGATGCGGGAAGCAGGAAGCGAATCTGCTGTTCATGCTTTCAGCCCATGCCCAGAATGCGCAGGCTCTGGGAAGTGCTGGAGACTCAGAAGCCCATGGGGGGAGGTGAGCCCTCAGTGGACCTCATCTCTGTAAGCCTGCCTTCTTGCGTCAGCCTCATAGGATCGTGACAGAACAGGTAAGCTAGCTTCCATGCTCAGCCTCTGAGGGCTGGCCAGGCAGGTGCTCACACTCCCCATGCACCAAACCCCTCTCCATTCTCTCAGCACCTCTGATGAAGGAGTCACTTCCAGCCCCACATTTTGCAGAAGAGGGAACTGAAGCTCAGAGAGGTGGTGTTAGTTACCCAAAGTCACACGGCTTGGAGATACACAGCCATGCTCTTCGTGTCTAGGCAGACTCACCATTTTCATCCTATTCCTTCCAGCCAGGTTCTAGAAGGGTGGTGAGGATTCATCAGATGCCTGTGAGAAGCTTTGAAATCCTCCGTGAACCTGCAGAGGAGTAGTTACAGCAGGTTTCTGCATGTTTGCTGAAATGTAGGGACAATGAGGGGCCCTGCAGTGAGTGAATGGATGAACTGTGGGACACCAAAGCGATGAAATATTACTCAGCACTAGAAAGACAGGACTGTCCAGCCGTGAAAAGACATGGAGGAACCTTACATGCATAATACTAAGTGCAAGAAGCCTGTTTGAAAAGGCTATATAGTATATGATCCAATTATATGACTTTCTGGAAAACAAAAGGCTATGGAGAAAGAAAAAACACCAGTGACTGCCAGACGTTGGCAGGGAGGGAGGGAAGAAGAGGCAGAGCACACAGGATCTGTAGGGCAGTAAAAATACGCTGTGTGGTACTCCAGGGATGGGCACATGCCATTATGTATTTGTCAAAAGTCCAGAACATCCATCAAGCCTGGGCTCTAATGTAAACCATGGATGTTGGATAACAATGTATCAGTGTAAGTTCATTGAGCGTAACAAGTGCAGCATTCCACTGCAGGATATTAAATGATAACAGTGTATCATCTAAGTTCATTAATTGTAACCAATGTACCCTTCCTTGCAGGATGTTGAATGTTAACAATGTATCAGTGTGAGTTCATTCATTGTAACAAATGTGCCATTCCGCTACAAGATGCTGACAGTGGTAGAGGCTGTGTAATATGCAGTAGTGGGGGTGGTATATGGGAACTCTCTGTACTTTCAGCACAATTTTGCTGTGAACCAAAACTTTTCTTTCCTTTTTTTTTTTTTTTAATGAAGTCTTACTCTGTTGCCCAGGCTGGAGTGCAGTGGCACAATCTTGGCTCACTGCAACCCCCGCCTCTAGGGTTCCAGCGATTGTCCCATCTCAGACTCCGGAGTAGCTGGGATTACAGGCACGAGCCACCAGCCCTGCTTAATTTTTGTATTTTTAGTAGACAGAGTTTCACCTTGTTGGCCAGGCTGGTCATGAACTCCCGACCTCAAGTGATCTACCCACCTCAGCCTCCCAAAGTGCTGGGATTACAGCTGTGAGCTTCCACTCCTGGCCAAACCAAAACTTTTCTAAATGATAAAGTCTGACAAATTATCTACCTATCTATCTATCTATCTATCTATCTATCAATCAATCAATCATCTATCTATCTATCATCATCTATCTATCTCTCCTAAAGTGCCCAAATAAAAATTTACAAATATGATTGAGTTTGAAGCATTTGGGTTAAAGTTCAATAGCATCTTCTTCTTCTTCTTCTTTTTTTTTTTTAATTATTTTAAGTTCCAGGGTACATGTGCAGGATGTGCAGGTCTGTTACACAGGTAAGCACGTGCCATGGTGGTTTGCTGCACTTGTCAACCCATCACCTACGTATTAAGCCCCACATACATTAGCTATTTATCCTGAGAGCATCTTCCTTTCATAAAAGAGCCAGTCTATTTTTTCTAAGGGATCTCTTATTACTCTATTATTTTATTTATTCTTACATTTTTTAGAGAGAGGTCTCGCTGTGTCACCCAGGTGGAGTACGGTGGTGCCATCATAGCTCACTGCAGCCTCAAACTCCTGGGCTCAAGTGATCCTCTACCTTATCCCCTCAAGGAGCTGGGAGTAAATGCCTGAGCTTTTTGAGGCACTTCTAACTTGAAAATATGACATGAAGGAGCTGAAGCACCACCTGCTTTCTAGAATTGCCACTGGCAGATTGTCCTTGGCATCTCGTTCCCATCTGGAGGCCATGCCAGGCTGTCCATCTGAGGGACTTGGGCTTTTCGTGCTTGGAGCACAGCTGGGTAACTGAATCCTGCACACACTTGTACCGCTGGGACCAAATCTACTTGCATAAAATGCTCTCTGCAGATCCACAGTGCTTCCATGAAAGGGGGTAAAGGACACCCAACCTCTTTGAGAGATTTTATTTTATGACCTCCAAAATGATGTTTGCCCTGGTTTTGCAAGCCTGGAGAAAGACAGGGCCACCCACAAGCAGAACTAAGGCTCCTCAGTGTCTCTATGTATTACTGTTGTGGACACCACATAGGAAGAGAGAGAGCGTTGTGATGGGACCCACAAGAGTTGCAGTTAAGCAGGTTGCCGCATCACTGCTCTACCTTCCAGCTGGGAGACTTAGGCCAGGCTTCTTTAACGTGTCTGAGTATCTGTTGCCTCCTCTGCAGAACGCTGGCACATTTGCCTCTGAGGGTTGTTGTGAAACACGTTTAGCTATGACTTTGAAGGCGCCAAGCTCAATGCCTGGCACATCGTAGCACTGTCAATTACCATCAGTAGTGATGTCCTGAGGAGGGCAAAGGGCACAGTAGCAGTTACTGGGAGGCCTGAATAAGTCTCTGGAACGCGGAACACCGTTTTCTGTATCTGTCAAGTGGGCGGGCATTCAAACGCTTTTGTCTGTTTCACAAGTTTGCGGTGAGGATCTCGTAAAGTTTTGGGCATGTAATTCTGAAAGGTGGCAACCACGTTTTGAGGGCTTGTGACGTGCGAGGCACGTGGCTGCGCTCAGGGAGGGTTCCCAGTGGCTGGTCCCCGACATCTGTGCGTGTGCTGGGTGGGCTGGGGTATGTCTTCTTCCCAGTCAGCGAATGCACCGCCAGGCTGAACGCCCTCCTTTTCTTCCCGCTGGACCGGAGCCTGGGAGGGCATGGACGTGAGGGTCTGTGCGGCCCGGTGTCCCCGAGCCCGGCCCGACCCATAGCTGGACACACGGAGACGAGCAAGCGCAGGCTGCCTCGTTCTTTCTCTCAGGCTACGCGGAGGTCAGGGTGAGAATCCACGGGTGTTTCTCGAAGGATGGCCCCCGGCTGCCCGCAGCGCAGTCGCCGGGGCTGGGCCCGGGCGGGCCCCGAATCTCCACCTGCCTGCCCTTTAAAGAGCTGCCGGCGGAGCCCGCCGCACACCCAGATGTGAGCACCCGAGGGTCTGCAGGGTCTCAGAAGGCGCGTCCTGCACGAGGAGCAATCAAGGCGGGCTTTCCGGAGGAGGCGGCCTCTGGGCCTGGAAGAGGAGGTGGGATGTGTGTCCACCGGCAGAGGGCTCCGAGAGGCCGGGGACTCGTTCACTTCAGTAACTCCAGGGCTTGGAAAAACGCCTGTGACGGGCGGCGCTCGACAGTGAGTTGCTGAGAGCAGGAGCTGCAGGACCGGGAAAGGCGCGAGGTCCCTGGCGCAGGTTCCACGCGTCCGCGCAGGCGCGCCCGGCCACGCCCCCTCAGCCTCCGCCCCTCCCACCACTGCGCAGGCGTGAGCGGGTGACGTCACTGCGCGCCAGACTTGGCCCCCGGAGGCGTCGCGTGGAGATGGCGTAGCCATGGAGCCGAGGGCGGGTGAGGGGTGCTGCGGGGCGCTCGCGGCGCAGGGTGGGGAGGGATGGCCGGGACCGGTGAGGGCCGAGGCAGGGGGGTCGGAGGGGATCTGTGCTGGGTGCGGGTCTAACCAGCGGCTGTTTCGGACCCGGGATCCCGAGAAAGCTGTCGGGAAAAGCGAAGATCACAGGAGGACGGGGCGGGAGGGACCCTGCGGTGCACGTGGGGGAGCCCGTGGGCCCCGTGAGGTCGGGGAAACGGAGGCTCGGGAGCAGGATCGGAAGCCGGTTTGACTTACTCGCGGGGGTCGTTCACTGCTGTGGTCTTAACAGATGCTTGTGGATGCCCTGTCCGTGCGAGGCCCTCTCTGGGCACTGGAGAGGCCTCCTCTGTAGAGCCCTGGCCTGCAGGAGGCCAGTGACTAGCCCGGAAAGCGCTGGATGATTGCTCGCAGGATTGCCTGGCAGAGAGTACCCCGTGCTACTAGGGCACAAGGTGTGCCAGGGTCTTTTAAATGCTGGAGCCGCAGCAGTGAACCGGTCCACTCCCACCCATACTGCGCGAGCAGTATGCACACAGTACATATACGGAGGGCGATCATATGCTGGCATGGTAAGAGTGACCTTTGGGGAAGCCTGCTCTGTGCCAGGACTGAGCTGGAGCTGGGGACTGAAGAGTGAATGAGACCCACGCTGACCCAACAGGGCCCACCGCCTGCTGGGGGAGCAAACAGACAATTACAGAATAGGGTTCAGGCATTTCACACGTTAGTAAATGTCACCTTTCATTATTCTAATTGTTCCTCACGGTTTTGGACGTTTCCAGGGGAAAGGCCTGCCCTTTTATTTTGCAATGCACGCTCCGCCTGCCAGTTAGCCCATTGCTTTTTTAGGGGCAGTCAGGGTTGTGGGATTAATTGACTCCAGAGCAGGGGCCACAGTGTTACATTTCTGTGTAACGCTGTGCAGGGTGTCCTGCACAGTGCTGGGGGTATTCCAGGCCCTCTGTGCTGTTAGTGAAAGTAGCTCATGTGGTAACTTTGTAGTAATTGTTCTGATGTAATTGTTTCTGTTTGAAGAAAAACCCAAATGGTAGGGGTACTCTTTCCATTCCTGAGGGAGGGTCATCTGCCTGAGACTGGGCACACAGTGAGGGTTTCCTGGGGGAAGTCGAATCTAGGGTAGACCTGAAGGGGCGCAGAGGAGGTACAGGGCCTCAAGGGAGAGGTAGGCATGTCAGGTATACTGGGGCCAGGGAAGAACAGTCCTTGAGCCACTTTTTGGATTCAGAGTGAGGAATGACAGGAGATGAGGCCAACATGGTCATCTAATGGTTATGTCCACACTAATAAAGGGATTGTAGTCAGTAATCCAAAGTAATCGCTGGTTTATAGATGACTTAGTTTTAAGGCAAGCTTACCTGACTCATGACAAGAATAAAGGAATCGTGGTTCCATCAAGACTGAGAGGACAGTTTCTCTGCATCAGCAGAACCCTAGGAGGGCTTGGTTACAAGGCATGGGTTATATTGTTCTCCCCTACTGCTACAAGGTTAGTATGACTGGATTAAATATTAGGGCTATGTTTAATTCGCTCTGAACTTTAATAATTTCTCCTGAGTATGTGGTGGCACATGCTGGTAATCCTAGCTACTCGGGGGGGCTGAGGCAGGAGAATCGCTTGAACCTGGGATGTGGAGGTTGCAGTGAGCCAAGATTGTGCCATTGCACTCCAGCCTTGGCAGCAAGAGCGAAACTCCATCTCAAAGAAAACAGACACACACACACACACCACTTATCATTGCATTTTTTGATGTAGAGACCAAAAGCCCCCAGTCTGGTCTGGCATCGTTGTGAACTGTGGTGTAGGGGGCTGAGTGTGTAACAGGAGCGGGCTTTCCGCATGCGCTGTGGAATTCCTTTGTATGTTAATAAGTGGGAATCTTTTGTTGTAATAGGTGTCTCCAAACAGGACATTCGTGAACACATTTGGGACTACATGGAATCACAGAATTTAGCTGACTTTCCCCGACCTGTTCATCACAGGATTCCCAACTTTAAGGTACTGACACATTCCTGGAGTATGTAAAAGGAAAACAAGATCTTCCTAAATGAGTAACACTAATAATAAAATTCCTGTAGTGCTTCATGGTGGATCAGAATGTGGTGAGCGGTGAGTAGTGGTGTGAAATCAAAACCATTCGGCAAGGGTGTCCTTAGCATTTAGAGAAGTCATTTACCCTTCCCCTGGGCCTCTGAGCTCTCTGAGCGCGGACGTTCAGCTGTCTCTAGGTGAAGTGGTGCTACTTGCTGTTTTCTGTTTGATACAAAGTAAAATACTTACCCTGGCTGGAAGCATGCTATTGCTGTGATGGCTTTTCACAAAACTGGCCCTGCTAAGAGCGCTAGGGAGTGAAGGGTACTGAAACGAAAGCCCAGATGCTAGTGCCTTCGGAAAGAAATGGATGCCTTGCCAGCCTAATGACGCTGGGCCTCAGTTTCCCAGCTGATCAAAATATAAGACAGCCAAAGATGGCTGTTCCTGACAGTGTTGATAGTTAAAAAAAAAAAAAAAAAAAAAAAAGGTTACTTGAAAGTGGCAGTGCAACAGTTCATAATCTTTGCCATGCCTGTTTTCCAAGAAAAAAAGAAAACGCTTTTCAAAAACGCCCTCTCTGGCCTGAAGGACTCAGCTGTTTGCTTTCATCAGCCCGTCTTGTCTGGATTGTCTCTCCCCAAGCCTGCCTTCTCCACAGCAAGCTCCACCTTCTCTGGTCCTCAGCTGAGGTGGTTCCAAGACTGTCCTGTGCCTTTGAAAAACTGCTTTTTTTGTATGGTTTTTGTTGTTACCGTGTTTTGTTTTAATGCTTCTTACCCCAGAGAGAGAAACGTACCTTTACGAAGATGAAGGATGTAGAGAATCATGTAGAAATCTTTAAAAATGAATCAGACAGGAGAGAGGTGGGGGCTTCCAGGTCATGCTATTGCTTGGTTTTGGTGGTGGTTACACAGCTCTGTTCATTTTGTGAAAAGTCATCCAATTTTATACTCATGATTTGTATTCTTTTTGGAATGCATGTTTTATTTCAGTAAAAACGAAATTGGGGCTAGGCTACTTTTCTCAAATCCCTTTCTCCCCTGACTACTTCCTTAGATGTTCCTTTGGGTGACTGTTAGTGCCTGTCTGGGTGAGATTCTGGGCGGAGCTCCCTGGGTGGCTGTTGACCTGAGGGCAGTTGTCCTCTAAGTAACAGGTGATTGCATTGAAAACAGGGGGCTCCTCATGCTGCTGAGCAACTCCTGCGCTTGCAGGCATTCAAAACGGCCAGGACCATAAAAGTAAATCCTGATGCTCCCCAGAAAAACGCTCGCTTCTTCGGTCTTGAAGTAAGTGCAACTCTGTCTGTTTGCCTAACTAGGGGTCTTACCTGGCTTGCCAAAACATCAAAGACCTAGACGTTTTTGCCAGAACTCAGGAAGTTAAAGTGGACCCTGATAAACCACTAGAAGGCGTTCGGCTGCTGGCGCTGCAGGTAATTCCACTTCCCTGAGCTGAGCCGACACCTGGCCACCAAGGGGGACGCCTTTTCCAGGTAGCTGGTCAATGTGCACGTCTGCCTTGTATTTAGAAAGTCAGTGCCTCTGACTTCCTCCAGTACAGAAAGTGCCCTTGGTGGTGATTTTTCCAAAAATAGTTCAGAAGCCCTTCAGCTGTTTAGCATTTAGTTAATCGGGAGTCCTGAATGTTTCTAAATTTGGAGATAAAGGCTATTGAAAACAATGGCATCCAGGCATCGGTACAGGAGAGAGAATCCAGGCAGAACCTGTGGTGTTCCAGAATTGAGCTGGAGCTAAAATAGATGACACCACTTTGCCATTTGAAATGAGCATGCTAACAAGCTTGCTGAACACACAGTCGTTTGCTTCTGGATGACAGACGGTCACTTGTCATGTTCTGATACTATAAAGACCATGGTTAAGAACTGGAAAGATCCTAAATATATACACACCCAATACAGGAACACCCAGATACATAAGGCAGGTTCTTAATGACTTACAAAGAGACTTAGACTCAAACACAATAATAGTGGGAGACTTTAACATGATACTGTCAATATTAGACAGATCAAAGAGATAGAAAATTAGCAAGGATATCCAGGACTTGAACTCAGACCTGGAACAAGTAAACAACAAATATTTACAGAACTCTCCACCCCAAATCCACAAAACATACATTTATCTCAGTATCACATTACACCTATTTTAAAAGTGACCACATAATTGGAAGTAAATCACTCCTCAGCAATTGCATAGCATTTCACAGGTTTAA